>WAAD01006542.1:96336-131995 GCA_013389945.1 Fregata magnificens
TGGAGCGTGTCCAGAGAAGGGCAACGAGGCTGGTGAAGGGACTAGAAAACAAGTCTTATGAGGAGCGGCTGAGAGAACTGGGGTTGTTTAGTCTGGAGAAGAGGAGGCTGAGGGGAGACCTTATCGCTCTCTACAACTACCTGAAGGGAGGTTGTAGGGAAGCGGGTGCTGGACTCTTCTCCCACGAAACTAGCGATAGGACGAGAGGAAATGGCTTCAAGTTGCGTCAGGGGAGGTTTAGATTGGACATTAGGAAGAATTTCTTTACTGAAAGAGTGGTTAGGCATTGGAACAGGCTGCCCAGAGAGGTGGTGGAGTCGTCTACCCTGGAGGCGTTCAAAAAAGGTGTAGACGTGGCACTCCAGGGTCTAGTTTAGGAGTCATGGTGGTGTTAGTTGATGGTTGGACTTGATGATCTTAGAGGTCTTTTCCAACCCAATGATTCTATGATTCTATGATTCTATGATTCTATGCAGAGGGCCAAGAGGAATTTAGTCTCAAATGAAAAGCATCCAGTCACCAGCACATAAAATTACTTTACCAGAAGTGACATTTCCAGTTGCAGACTGTGTTCTGCTTAGACACATAATGTCCACGGTATTCCTCTTCCCCTCGGTATGCAGTGCACACATGAATGGGACTTGCTGCTGAAGAGATTCATTTGCTCTCAGGGTTGAAGGTGATCATGTTCCTCCTAATTATGTAAGAAAATCCCACTGACACAGTGCTTGTCATGACAAGAACAAATCCATAATGCACGGAAACAACAGTGCTTTGGAACCTCAACAGATCACCCCGCTCCGTTCAGAGGATGCTGTGACCTCTTTCTGGTACTCGGTTCCAATGAATCAGGGATCAAACAGGCCCACCTACTATTTCTACCTTGCCTCACTCGCCGTGATGTGGCTTCCTTTAAGTCTGCTTCCTGGCATCCATCACTGATGAAGGAAAAGAGGTAACAGGATTTCACTTTTCGTCAGTCTATGACGATGCAAAGGAGTAATGAAAGTTATTGGGTAGGAGTTGGTGAGAATATTGCATCATTGTTCTAGCTCTGTATATAGGATCCATATCCCCACTAGGATACAATAAACAACTAGTTTTCTGACTGTAACAGCATTTGTTTTTCTCTTTCCAGCCATCTTTGTTTTGAAATTAGGAACCACTTTTATTCATTCACAACCCAGGAAGATAAGGGCTTTCTCTGCCATCACATGTGTTTGTTTAGCACGGGTCCAGGATATATTATTTGCTGAACTTGTTTGAACTTTCTTTTGGTTACCAGGCCTTCATCCAAAATGCTCTACAAGAAGAAGAAATTTCTCTCTTCCTAATGGCAGCAACATAACCAGGATCCTGAAGCACGCACCATATCAAAAGCTGGTGAAACTCAGGAAGAAACCAGGACCTTTGCTTCCAGTACATATCAAAAGGACCGGGGAAGTGGGACTGAGAAAACAGTTTTCTTTAGGAATATACCCAGGAGTTTTTACTGACCTTGACTTGACCTATGATTGTCTAAATCTAGAATTAGATCTTCGTCTTCCAGGACAGGCAGGCAGACAATGAGAGCCTCAGAGGAAACTAACAGTACAGTACAAGAAATGGGCATCTTCACTCATGTCATGGCACTCCCTGGGATACCAAGGTAGGAACAGCTTTGTCCTGTTCCTAATGCGGCTTACACAAATGGTCAGGCACTCGCCCTGGCCAATGTCCAGCAACCTTCTCCTGATCTTCATTTTCCTCACTTGAAGGAGTTTGGCACAACATGAGTTTAAGTGCAGAGAGGGTTTGTAGGTAGCCATACAGATGAAGCAATCAAAACCAGCCATGGACCTTGCCTCAGCAAACTGCATTTGCTCTTGCAACATTACATTTTCTTTGCTGTCTCCATCAGGGACTGATTTGACCCGACGTATGACCTGCGATCCTTACCAAAATTGCCTTTTCTCTGTTTTGTGTTTTCCTTCCAGGGTGACTCTTTGATCTGGCCTTTACACAGGAGTCTTCAAGGGCAGAGGGCAAAAGGGAGCTGCAGAAAGGATGGAAGAGAGAAAAATCACACCAGCATGTGGACAGCAGCACAGACTGGAGCTAGCACCACAACAGTCAGACCTTTCTCTCGCTGGTGGGGATGACTTGCACAGCAGAAGGTGAAAGTTGGTGCCGTTGAACTTTACATTAATCATGGGCTGCTGGGAGACGAGCAGCAGTTGCCTGGCCCCTGTCAGTGCGGTGCACAAGGACGTCACTCAAGGGCGGCTGGTCTCTCCTGCAACGGCGGTATGCTGCATCAGCAGTCCTGAAAATGGGACCATCGTGTAACAGACTTGGAAACTGCTGCAGTTAAAGCAAGAAGGGATGACAGCATGTAAACCAGCACCCTTCACTTTCCAGAAAATAACAGAACAAAACCAGAAGACTTTTAACAAGAAGGTACTCAAGAATTCGGGAGCAAAATTACCTCATAGTGTTAAAACGTCTTTCCTTCTCCCTGAAGGCTGCCGCTATCTCAAGCAGCAGAGCAAGTGAGGACACTTTGTCTACACATTACCTCACCACGGAGGATGCATCACTGCATCGTTTTAGGAAAAACATACTGTATTAGCAAGTCAAGTCTCAAACATGCAGCCTTTTAGATTAAGAGCAAAACCAGCTCTTTCAATTTAAAACAGCAGCAGTTTGGGAGCTTCCCATCCACGAGTTTCCAAGGGCATGTGCCATTCCCTAAAAAGCTGAACTGGCTATCGCTTCAGAAGCAGCTCCGCACAGGCCATACTCCCACAATATACTTGGCATTTCTCTGCCCACACAAATCCCCCCGCACAGCCAGGAAGAGGGCAGGCACCAGATGCTCTCAGTGCAGCTTTCTGTTTCCTAATGCTGCATTTCACAGCCAAAAGTAAACCAGCCCAAAACAACCCACAGGGTTGTAGGTACAGCACATCCTATCTGTTTCCTCGGCTAAAGCCAAGCTTCATGCTGCAGAAACAGCTACACCTTGAACGAAAAAGGTTCACCAAGGTGAAGTAGTGCAAGGGAAAATTAAAGAGGGCAGAGGCTCTCGTAAGGAAAGCATTCTGGCACATCTCTTCCTCAGTGGCTTGGCCCCCTGAGCAGAATACAAATGAAGAGCATCACTGACAAGCCAGTATAACATCTCAGTCCCCTTTACAAGACATCCATTTGGCTCACAGCACAGAGACAGTGCAGGCATTGTCAGAAACACACTGGTCGCAAACAGAATAAGAGGGAGGCCCACAGACAAACATCACCCTATTGAGACTGAACACAGCCTTAAAAATATACTAACAGATACAGCTATTAGCATGCCTGCACAAAATGGAATATGGGCAGAGCACTCAAAAGTGCTTGTTCATTCCTTACCCTCCATTTCAAGCTATAACGTCACCCTGTAATTAACTGAAATAACCTCTATTCTGTTCAACTTCTCTACTGATGAGAAGCTCACAAGAAGCGTGCATCATCAGGAAAGGTTTAAAAATACACCCAAATTTTACAGCAACAGCAAGAGAAATAAAGCAGTTACTTTCTCTGTGTGTTTTTTTTTTTAACCTTGCGAGTGCCGATTAGCAAGGATGTCACAACTTTGGCTATGCAAGCTACTTTGTAAAAATTAAGCAGGAATAGACTTTTCCAAAGCTTCAGTTCTGAGACAAAAGGGTCGTGCCATTGCTGGGAAAGAATTCAGCATTTCATTCTTAAACAAAGGTACATTGTCAACTTGAGAAATGCCTAGCTCTAAAACAGATCGAGGACAAAAAGTCTACCATCAAGGCAAAAGAATTAACAGCAGAATTTCCATAAGAAATAAAAAGTTGAGGATGTCATCTATTTTATTGGCTGACCCTCCTTGCAGAAAGGCATGGGTGGGAACTGTGGGCAAATAAGGGAGCCTACATTTCAAACAGCATATTATTTCCAAAGTTTTTTCCCCACCTCTATTATGCTGCGAACATCTGATTCACTGGGCCTTTTGTGTTTTTTCTTTAATTAAACATTTCAAGCCATTCACCACATCCGACTAATGAACCCTGCATATTTTATTCTTGTTTTGTGTGCAGATGGGTTGTACACACAAGTGTGCGCATTGTGGCCTATGAAGCATAAAAAACAAATTTAGATTTAAAAAGTAAGAAAAAACCCTCCACTCTAATGCAATTTTAGAAGCTTGGGAGAAAAATATAGTCTGAGTGCTGGAGAAGCTCAGGCTGTCAGAATGCCAGGAAAATCTCTGAGAGTCACGTATGAAGTTGCAAAAGATAAATATATTGGGATAACCAAATAATTATATGCAGGAATTGTTTTGGTAAAGAAAATTATGGGCTGCAGAGGAACAGTAAACCACTCTCAAGCCCAATTCATGTTCTTTAGGCCCCACATTTATACAGATTGTAATGAGAAAGGTATGCTTAATTAAGCTTTTTATTTAAAGAAAGAGCTGATAAAACATGAAAAAGAAAACCCCACATCTCTGGTATGCATTCCCCCTTCTCTTAGCTTTGCTTGCTCAAAAATCAAACACAGAGAAGATTAATTTATTGGCTGGAACATAAAACCAATTAAATAAATAAACAGCTTGCCACTCTGGCTTCAGAATGAATCTAGTGGAAAATTTTTTTCCTAGGAAACCTATTTTGGGAAAGTAATAAACCACTGGGAAGGGCAAAGGCTAGAGAAAAGGCTAGAGGCGTTAAAAAAACCACCTGGAGACACTGCACTATTTGTGACGTTATTGAGGATTTTTGTTTGGTTGCTTCATCATTGCAGGTGTCAAATTGTCACGTTGATTCTCAAAGACAGTACTTTTCACACAGACCAGCCAAAGCTGGATCATCTGTTGCAGAGAAACTGCACGGGGGTGAAAGGAGTTGTCCTCACCAGTCATGCATCAGCGGCGGAGTCAGTGGGGAACACCACCCACACGTCCTACAGTCCAGTGCAAGGACTTGGCCCACTGCAGGCTGCTCGTGGCCAGCGTCTCGTAGCCAGGGCTTGCTCACCAGCAGCGCTGCCGGAAAGGGATGAAGGAGCCTCGCATCCTACTTTAAGCAGCCTGGGTGCCTGGGGGAACAGAGAACGGTCTCCCCCTCCTCCTGCCCTGCGCTCAGACGGGGATGGCAAGGGTGGGGAAGTGGCAAGCAGGGGTAAAATATACCTCACAGATGTCTGAGTGCTGCCACCGTCATCCAAAAGTGGTGGGGGGAGCCGAGGAACCCTGGGGAAGGAGCCTGGAGGAGCTGTATGCTATAGCCCCCGGCTACAAGAGGAGCCCACGGTCCCCAGGTGCCAGGGCGCCGCACCCCACCTCCAGCCGAGCAACCACGCTGCACAACGGTGGTCAAAGTTCCCAGGACTGGGCACGCAATTAGCTTCAGCACAAACACAGCCCTGCGGCACTTTTCCAGTACCGTGGCCCTTAAGACCCAAGATGCTGGGGGTGTGGGCACAGTCTCCTGCAGAGGTGTACAGCAGGACCAGGTCAGGGGACAGCCCCCGTCCCAGCCGCCAGCAGAGCTGCCTGCGGCAGAGACAGGCAGAGCGGTCTCTCCCTCCCGTCTGTTCCCATCCAGCTGTCCATTGTCTATGGTGTTTTTCTTCAAAAAGAACTTTTTCCTATATTATTTCGCTCCTGATCTATACGACTATGGAAAGCCAGCGGATTCCTCTGCAAAGATACCGACTGACTGAGTTGTGCTTAGGCCTGAAGGAAGCAAACCACTTGTAGAAGGGTCCCCCTATGCCTCACTGCAGTTCAAGCTGCACCGTTACAAATCACCCCTGCGAAAAGGTGAGAAGCGGCTCTCTTCTGCTGCCAGCCGAGACACCGAAGTGGAGAATATTACTATACACAGAGTAGAAAATGCTTCCTTTGGCAGCAGTTAAGAAAATGCTATTCATTCTGTATACAGCCTGCATGCTCCTGCATAATAAAGAGAGCGACTGAACAGTCTTTTAAGCAGTTTACTGGGTCACATTTCTCCTGGACTAAGGCCAGTGCCCCAGTGCTGGGTGCACATTGCACAAATCCCTTACTGGTCCCAATCCTTATTTCTTACTGATGCTGACGGTGCCTGAAAACAGAAATATGTACCCTGAAATTACTTACAATGTAAAACATGCTTCCAGAGGTTGTTTAGGGCAAATTAATAAACCCACTATCCTTGCTTCTTAGGTGGCCTAATAGCCACCAGAAGTGGAGCCTGTGCATTTCAGCATCAACTGGCACAGGTTCGTCCCCAGTCGAAACGGCACACACTGTTCCTCAGAGGCTTGGATGAGAATGAGAAGCAAAGTAAAATACAGTGGAGGGTAGGATAATGTGAGAACTTGATTATGCAAGCCATTAAAGTTAATGGCACTAGTCATACGAGGACAAATTATGCCAGGGAGTTTGGTTTCACAGAAAAGTGCACTGAGGATAAATTGTACTTTTCAGCTAGACATTTGTGCAGCTTTCTAAGCCAGTCAATCCTCCCCCCACCACAATCAAGGAACCACATTTTCCAAAAAGTATGTGATGCAAGATGCTGTGAGCAAGAGCCTGTGCAGCGGCACGGCCGACCTCTGGACAAATGAGCTCAATGCCTTGAGACAATCATCTACTGCATTTAGTGGTTCTCCGGAGAACCAGCAAAACATGGAGACATCAGCAGTTGCACAATCAGTGTCCGAGGCTCTTTAGGTCAACAGGAATTGCTAGGAAGCAATACATCTTTTGCAAAAGGAAGCAATTTCTTACAGAAGAAGGTGACAGAAAATCTCGCCAAGCAAACACTGCCCCCCGCCCGAAAAGGAAAAAAAAAAAAAAGAAAGAAAAGCAGGGGCATGAAGGAGAGGGAGATAGAGAGGGAGCTGGAGACAATGACAAAGGCATATCGAGTTTTTAGAGAACCCTGTTTGCTGCCCTGGCTGTGATAACCAGGCCACCCCCGGGCAGCAGCGCTGCAGCTCTCCCGCTCCTGGCACAGCAACCAGCACAGGACCCTGCTGCAGAGCCAGCCCCATCCAGCAGCGCTGCCCGATGTCACCTGCCACAGCCTCTTCCCCCACGTCCAGGGACGAAAGCAGAGGTACGGGAAGGATGCTGGATAGCCAAACAGACCGCGAAAGAGGTAAAACATCTTGCATTCCTAAATTAGCCTCTTCTATATCTGAACACATGAGAACTACACAAAGGACATAGAATTAAAAAGAAAAAAAGGCCAGGACAAAAAACGAACAACTATTTTTTTCCTTCTCCTTAGCTGTACTATTGGGTTTCCCACCTGTTTAACTGCTAGGTCTTCTAAAAAAGTCATTTTCTCTGTTTTTCTTTAATGATTCAAAAATTACTTTAAAAATAATTTAATATTCTAGTGCTTCAGGTACTAGTATTTAAGCAAAGCTCATCAGGAGCTACATTTCAACAAGCGTTTCCATAAACTGAGGGTAATAAAGCTCTAGAGAATGGCCTGTGCACAGAAAGAAGAAAGCAGCTGTGCACAATAGGAATCAGCAGCAGTCACGCATCTGGAGGAGGGCAAGAGGGAAAAAAAAAGCTATAAAAGCCGACCTCTGATTCAGCCGCGGAAAATCAGCCTTCCTCTGCAGAGTATCACAGCTGGCTCACTCTGGACATCCTGGGCTAAGAGGCACTTCTGAGAGAGGGTGCAACACAGCTCACTCAGGAGTGGTTTGCATGGCTGACTGACTTGCAGGGTACTTGGTTTAGTGACTTTGCAAGGCAAACTGGCTTTCCCAGCCCAAGTCTGAGCACACAAGACCTCAGCTCGGCCAGGCCGGCGAGCTGTCCCTTCACGAGCAGAAGGCATGAGTGGAAGGGGAAGACTCTACAGGTCACAAAATAAACAGGCACAGAGGTACGTTCGCAAAGTCTGGCCAAGAGTTTCACTCCTCACTCCCATTAGACTAATGGGCACAAGCGCAAGGAGATATTCTTTATGCTGCCCAGGTTTAGGCAGTTTTGGATAATTCTGCCCAGAAGGTCCATTTGGGGCAATTTTAAATCATTTTAGATCTAAAAGCAAGAAGGGGAAAGTGAGGGGAAAAAAAGCAGAAAAATAAAAGGGGAAAAGAGCCTTTGAATCTCTCCTATTAATAGTGTTAAAGAGCCCCAATAGCTTAATTTCAGGCCCAAGACCTAATTTACTATGTCGTAATGGCACTGTCACTGTACTTTGCAGAAAGAGCCATTTCGTGTTGTCCCGGTGAAATGTGCCCTTTAAGGCGTTACTGAAAAGCCCGCAGGAAAGCCTCACGTTCTTGTTTTGAAGAAACTTTCAGCAGTTGATCCTTTTATTGAGGTAGCTATGCACAAGCTTGGCAAAATTATGTGGACTCTTTTGCTGGTGCTCTTGAAAGGGCTGTAAATCAGCAGTGCACATACTTGCCTAACACCTCACCTATTACCAAAAAGGCAAATGAGCAGGGCTTTGCTTCTGCAAGAGGCCACAAGCCGGCAAGAACAGCGGAGCAAGGTCCTGCCTACAGTTGTGCTGACACCTCTGGATGGCTCCCACCGGCCTCCCACCGGGACGGCCAGCCGAAGGGGAGGCTCTCCTCAGCATTCTTCTGCAACAGGTTCTCAGCTTGGGCAGCCGCAGAAGGAAAAGGCCTCCCTTCTTGTCCCCTGCATGAGCAAGGAGCGATGGCAGCACCTTGAGCCAGAGCTCCCTCCCCAAAGTACCCCGAAGGGAGATCTCAGCTCCGAAGCGGCACCCTCCCAAAGAGATTTAAAACCAGATGTTTATCCAGGCAAGAGGTGGCATGACAGGTGCTTTGTGGGTTTTCTCATTGCTCCAAGTTACATTTTCGAGTCTCCCATAAGCGTCCCCTGCTAGGACCCCCACCAAAAACTTGGCTGTGAAGAGGCTGCAGCTGAGCAGGACTGCACTGATGTCTGCCAAAACCCTCAGCTCCAGGGCAAGGACGCAAAAACCAGAAGGAAATGTAGACACTGCACTATAGACACTTGCAACGTGCCATCTCTTTGCTTCGCACGGCAGCAGTTCCATTCCCTAGTGCTCCTACAGCCACGCCAAACTGTGCTGACACTCCTTTTCTGCCTGTCCGTTGGTACAACCCAACAACATTTTTGCAGTACCATCAGCAGTACAACGGTTGTTCCCAGAAGAAAAGCCAAGCCAGCTCAACAATTCTGACATGTTTCCCACAAAAGAGGTAATTTTAACCACGCTGGGTATGCTACAGGCAACATTTATATTTGCACAGGTTTAAACGAGCAGGGTTCAGTTTCCAGTACATGTAGATCAAGCTGCGGTAAAAGTTTAAGCTTGTGACACTTGTAGGAAGGAAGGCTGGGCTGATAAGTGGTGACTCAGACAAGCTGGCACTGAGGAGCAAGCTGACAGAACATTTAATTAACAAATTAACTTTCTACTCTCTTCAATAAGCATTGCAGTCTTGCAAACATCCAAGAATATAGCGTTCAGTTTCTACCTAGGCGGCTACGCCTGACATTTTTCCAAGCCTTACTTTCCATTTTCCATTAAAAACAAGTTTACCTACTGCATCATCAGATGTTCTGCTGACAACAACGTTCTGCTCTGTACACTTCTTTGTAGCCACAGGGCGTATTAGCCAATTCCTCTGAGTCACTTCTAGCCGTGCCTCTCTCTATCAGTAGCACCGATTTGTGCGAGTGCCTGTTTGCTTGGCCGTCCTCCAAGCTTTTCTGACTGAATCTCCTGGTCCCTTTCTGAGCAAATAAGAGTCAGGAGGTTTGCAGAAAGTCTTCTTCCCATTGGGAGAGGCACTCAGCAACAAAATCTTGGAGACCTTTTTCAGAACTGACTTGGAAGAAGGAGAGGAAAATGGACAGGAATAAGAGAGATCCATGTATCTCACCTTTGTCCCTTTACAAAAATCTCAACCTTCCAAATCTGGGGGGGGCGGGATTAACGAGCGCCAACACTGACTGTTGAAGGCCATTTCCAGAAAACACACAACTTTGAAAAGAAGTGGCTAAAGCTACAAAAAGGCATCTTCATGTGCTAACCCAATCTATTAAGACACTGGATCAAACACCTGCCCAGGAGATTTGAACTCCTGTTCTGCTTTTTGGTGACTGTCTTTCCCCCCTCCCACACACAGCCCTTGCTTCGTATGTTGGAAAAAAGATTTACCATTAGCAAATTTTAAGAGCTTTTAAAACAAATCTGTCTCATATTTCCCAAGCTAAGCCATTTGCAAGTTCAGGCGGACCCAAGCACCCATCTTCCTTTGGACCATCTGCTCTTACAACGGCCGGTCCTCAGACACAATGGCCCCAATTTCTCCAACAGCCAGAATAAATTATTTATATAAAATTAAGAGTGTCAACCACTTAACCAGCAGCTGGGTGCGACTTCTCCAAACAGCATTCAGACAGGTCCCTCGGGTCCGGACCCATCTGTAACCCTTGCAAAAGCAAGCCACCTATCCACACTTACAGCAGGAACCGGTAACAGACATTTAATTTGCTGAAGGAAAGGCAGCGGTAGCAGGGCCAGAACACAAAGGAAAGAGACGCTTCCCCCCCTCTCCTGGGACAGGGCGCAAGAAGCAGAGATCTCCAGTGATTGAAAGAGCAAGCGGCGGCCAGCCGAAGCGCCTCGGGGAGCACTAGCGCAACGGGGAAAAGGTTCCTTGGCCAGGAAAAGCAACCTGGGGAGGAGGAACTTGCCCCCAGACAATGCTAATCCCAAAAGCCCTGACAGACACGCAGTAGGGAAAGTAGGAAGAAATCCTGTCTCTCCTCCATTTTCCCCAGGGCGCTCTTTCCATCCTCCACGTCTCAGCACCCAGTGAACGCTTCCTCCCTGGAGCAATGGGCTTGCTTACTGCATTACCATCAGCAGGAAAATCTGGGTTGTTTATTGTCCCTCTCAGGGAGGGCGATCCCGTATTAGGAAGATTAAGGTCAGCCTGTAAGCGTGTGATACGCTAATCCCCCGCGGGCGCCAAAGGGGCTGTGACAGAGACGTGGCACACGTCCTTCCCCGGCTGCACGCCCGCAGATAGCCGCCATGCCAGCCAGCCCCCGCATGCCTCCTGCGTGCTCAGGTCGCTCCTTGGGTGCTGCCGGCCAGGGCGTACGCTGCTATTCCTCTGCCGTTAACAACATGGTGATGCCAAAGCTTGCAACCTCCACCCGGAGTCCTGCAGCCCAGCTGCTCGCCTCGCCGCGCTGGACCACGTAGCACAAGCCCACAGGGTCTGCGTGACCTCCACGGGCTGCTGGACATGTCAGCTGTCTAACCCTGCCACCTTCCCCATCGGTATGAACTAGAGACACAATATTTCGGTCAAAATATACCAGTGTTGTTTTGGCACCCCCTCCGTCTTCCCAATACCATGCAATACGCTCCCCTGTACCTTCTGAACAGCTTGTAAGCCAAGCTCCTTTTTCAAATATTAAACAAATTACACTGGGAAAGTCATGAGTGATTCCAGTGAAGTGGGGGGAAAAAAAATCTTTATTTTCTAAGAACAGCAGCTGTTATTTCCCTCGTGAAGGAATAAACAACCCCTCTGTACATTTTGGGAGAGCGGGATAGGGACTTTTTAAAACTCCTATTTACCTCACGAAACTAAAGGTGTAATTTAATTTCACACTGAATAAGATAACTAAACATGAACCGTAGTTTAAAGCACAGCAGCATCAACAGAAAAGAAACCCCAAGCCCCCCAAACTTCTTTCTTGCCCATAGTATCACTTTACTGCTGACTTGGGAGAGAAATATTAAGCTATTCTTAACAAGCCTGGTCAGAATCATTTTCTTCAGTAGCAAACCAGCATTCAGGTTTCTGGATGCTCAACCACTGCAGCTCACAGCATTTCTGGTATTTTGCAAGCAAAGCAACAGACTTCCACTTGCACGCTGTCCCGATGGGAGGCCTTACACTGCAGGAGCTGCTTGACGTGGAAACCAGGCACACCGTAGGCCGGCAATACCGTGTCCAGTTACCCACTGCCTAAATCCCCTCGACGCTTGTGGTTGCTTTATTTCTTCGCTAACTGACGGTCCCCACCCTACTTAGATCAACCTCTTCATCATCCCTTCTCCCGATGCCTCCATTTGCAGGGGAGACTCCAGCCCATAGCTCTCGTGCACCCATGGGACTGCAGCACTGATTTTTAGCAAGCATTATCACTCTCGCTCTCGTTTCACGGGTGAGCAGCAGCTTTGAGCGCTTGTCTTCCCTTCAAACACCTAATTGCTTGATGTATTGAGAAACTACCTTTTAAAATTATTACGCAGCTCTGTATCACTAGACCTCCATCTCCCAGCATAAAAACCCGTCATGCACAATCAAGCCAAAGGAATCTTCTATCGTGGCATCAGAAGGAAAGGATTAAGATTCCTATGGATGAAGAAAACTGCTCTTACGCAGTGAGCTCAGAATGGTTGGTACTTTTTGTCTCAACCTTTCTTCTTTAGAGCCAAAAGCATTTTTTCCAGATCTGCCTGGTACTTATTTTCCACCAGAACCTCAGGTGAGGAAATCACTATGTTCATTCTCAAAAGCCCAGCCTTACCACAGATTTTGTACCTCAAATAGAGAAGGAAGGAAATAGCCCTCAGTGTGGTTTTGAAATCAGTGCAAATGCAGTTAATATTTAAGTAAGAAAACCTTATTAAGTAAATCTTTACGTGAAGAAATCCAACCTGTTCTGATTCTCCTTTTCAAATTCCCTTTCCTATTTCCCCTCTAAGCTAGCAAAGCCAGCTAGAAAGATCAGTCCATTTGATGGAGCGCAACAGTTGGCGTTCAGTGTACAAAAGCAGGCCCTCCACCCCCAAACCCCTCCAGTTTCCGAAGGCTGTGGTAAGGCACTGGGTATACCAGGTATGTGCTTAGCACCAGTCTCAATGTCAAAGTTTCTTTTAAGACCCACTGCCTCCAGAAAACGGTGAGTTCACTCTACCAAAGGTAGCTCCAAGTCCAAGCACCTTGGCTACACACAAAAATATAGGGATGTCAAGTGAGAAAACCAACGGAGCCCCCTTGGAGAGAATCACAGCGACTGCTGAAATATTAATGAAGCTCTTTATTTGAGAGAGTCTAAAAAGGACTTTGAATAATGCATTGCAAGCAACGGTACATCAGCAGTGGCTTTTTTATGTGAGAGGCAGCTGGCATTTTAAAAATAGACAACTTCCAACTTGATGGGGGTAGCTTACCAGCAGAGGAAATTATCCACAAATGCACCCTCATTTAAGGGAACAAAGCAGATAAACAAGCAGAGCACAAAGAAAGTTTATTAGTACAAATGTTCTGAAACAGTCCTCTGCTGTCAGCGCAGGCTTGCCCACCATAAGCGCAGCTTCACTATTATTGGGTGTCTCAACATGTTCGGCCCTTACTGTCACCAGAAAAGTCTCTTTAAGCTACTCCACAACGGGCACGGTCTGGCAAAGATCTAATGATTTGCTCCTGTAAACAAAAGAGATGCTGTGTCCCCCCCTGACAGCTCATGCATTTCTGAAACTTATTTTTAAAAATAGGATTATAAGTGATATTGGCTTTCTAATTCAATAGAAGGAAAAGAAGTGGGAGAAAATGGCATTGTAATAGGAACGGGGTGGAAAGTAAGACCTTTGGAGCCTGGACATGTGGGGTCCTCTGGCTTTAGGATTACATTAAAGGCCCCACTCCCACAGCACCAACACCTTTAGGAGCAGCATATTAAGGAGCCGCATGCAATGCAGCTAGTGAATGCCTTGGCACGTTTGGGGTTTCAGTGTTTACACACAACATGACTGACAGACAAAGATGTTGCTGTAGCTGGCTTTGTGACAAGTCCCCCAGAAGGTGACATAAGTCCTTGCAGCCAGAGATGTTTTCTAAGTATCTTCGATATGCGCTCCCTTTCCTATGCGGCCAGGATATAAAATGCAGTTTTAAAATATACGAGCATCTCCAAAGGTGTAGGGCTTGATTCAAGGCTCAGGTGCCCTCCTACCTGGCTCTGCCTGCACGTTTACATGGCTAATGGCCAACGCCACTGGCACCTTTCTTTTTCAGTGGAAGCGCTGTGAATCTCGATGCCACCGAGAGACATCACATTACGAAGCTATTTGAGAAAGGGACTGACGGGAGTTTTGCAGCCACCCGACCGGAGGTTTCCCTCTTCTATCCCAACACAGTCCCCTCTGAGACCTGCTGATCCCACAGACCAGCCTGCTCCCGTCCTATTTCCCTCTTTGCATGCCCCGGAAGAGTGGGGTCAGCGGGGCAGCGGCTCCCCACCCCGAGGGACGGGGAACTGAAGGGAGGGTAGAGAGGAGCATGAAACGACCCCACAGCGAAGGCTACATACCAAGTGCTACAGCGTTCTAGAGTTACCTGGTGTCACATACACGCAGAATGGCAGTACTCCCATAGTAACGATACGTTGCCCATCATTGCATGTATATAGGCACGCCGCTACTGAGGCAGGCAACCTTAGGAAAAGTGAAATGTCCCAGAAAGCAAGTGCACTAAAGGGCAATAAAACATCACGCCCTGCCAGCCCCATCTCTTCTTCCATCTGCCCGCTTTATTCCATCTAGCCACTTACTTATTCTACTGGCCATCAAATGACTGGTCGGTCACCTCAAGCATCAGTTTCCCTTTGACTTTTACCTTCTCCATTGACTTTTGCCTTCCCCCCCTCTATGTCCCCCCCCTCCCTTGCCATTAACCCACCCTGTCTGCTCTTACATCTTTGCCTGCACACCCAAATTCCGTCAGTCGTTGGTGCCCCCATTTCACACAACTCGAAACAGGCAGCCAACGGCACTAACACCCACACTCACGCCCGGCAGGTGAAGCCGCCTGAAGGAAGAAAAGCCCAAAGGAAAGAAAGGACAAACCACCACACCAAAGGCATTACATGATATCATGGCCTTAGAGAAACTCCCAAATGGCATTGGGGGATGAGGGGCAGGGCAAGGCAGGGACCCCTGATGCAGCCAGTCTCCTTGCTCCCACCCCACACTGGGGGGGTAAGCAAAGGTGTGCTGCTCCACCGCAGCTGCCTGGCACCCCGAGACCCACAGCATCGCTGCCTGCCGCTGGAGGATAACACATGAGCACAACATGAGCAACCCTGGGCTTGACTTGTTTGTTTTCAAAACGAGCTTTGCCTCGCCTGGGCATGGGAGGAGGCACTCGGTCACTGCGCCCACCACAGGCAGTCCGCCTGCAACACCGCCTCTGGGGAATACCTGCGCGGTGCTGCCGATACGGTTCATCTATTCACAGAGAGACCATACTGCCAAGGAGGAGTTAACTGCGAATGAGATGACAAGAAAGGTTTTTAGGGCTTGCAGTCCAGTTTGCACTCCCGACATCTCTGTGCATGCTGGTGCCTTGTCCGATTCCATTCTCTCCTGCGTCAGCACGCACTGCACCAAAGTTTATGCTTTCACAGTCCGTTTTTTCACCTCTCCTTACTCTTCCCCCTCCTTTTTTTTTAATGCAGTGCAGCCTTTTTTTTTCCCCTGCATGCTGCTGAAGGTAGGGAGAAAAAAAAAAAAAAGACCAACTCATTTCAAGGGCAGAGCGGGGACCTGAGTGAGAGGGCGAGCAATGCCGCCCAGGGCGCCGGGGAGCGACGGCAGAGCGGCTTAGCCTGGGCGCCCAGCAGAGCAGGCAGCTGCTGCCTGGCCACAGGTGCCGAGGAGGGCAGGGCAGGCGGCCTTACTGAGTGTGCACAGTAAATAACTGCGGCCTCATTAGGAAAGCATTACAAATCCAAGGCACAGCTGGCATAGAATGGATTTAGCGTGGTTGTGCTATTCGGTGTTGGTATAAAACCCCCTTGCCCTGCGGCCAGACCCCCTGCCACCGCAGCATAGTTGCCCCCTCCCTGCGTTAGCAGCATCCAAGAGGCAGATCCCCCGCCAACACGTAACTCTCAAAAAATGCTGAACAAGGGTAAAATCACAGGGAAAACAGCCTACAGTGAGCGCTCAGACCCTCGGACTGTACGACAGCCTAAAAGCCCCAGCAGCGTTTGGACTCCTGATGAGCTGGGTAGGGTTTCAGATAGAGGGAGCCTGCAGAGGGGAAGGCAGGTTCATCTAAACCAAACCAAAATCAGATGTTAAACCTTTAAACTGAGTGGGGAAAAAACAATAAAAAGAGAGAGAGATGATTTCACCAGGAGTGTTTAAACAAAAGGCAACAGGGAAGTGCAAAAGCACACAGTGTTTAGGATGATACATTCTCTGTGGACCAGGTCATAAAATCTCTGCAGCCGCAAGCTGGGGACAGGACGGGACCTGGCAAAATGCAGAGGGGAAAAACCAAAGAGAAGTCTGAATAAATTGTCCCATTTAAAAAGGACATAGGAAAATAGGGAACCAGAACAAATGTATATACTTGTACACAAGATGATGGAAGTCTAAAACACATGATGCAGACTAAGGTAGGGGGGACTGAAGCGTTTGGTTTTAAATGAGGATGCCAACACACTAGCAGCACCAGGAACCTGGTGAAAGGGAGGTAGTAATGGGGATTCTTTAAAAACAAGCTACTTATTACCTAGGAAAGAGAGACTGGATTATATCGGTGGGGGAATAGCACTGCCTCAGCAATGTGATGACCAAAGGTAGCAGTGGCCATCACAAAAGCCAAAGAAATCCACTCCCCTTCTCCAAAAGAACGATCCCAAAGCATGGGAGCCTGTCTGAAAGCAAATTAAAGAGAACAAGCAGTCCTAAAGGTGATACATTTGAGGGATGTGGGAAGATTGGTTAAACAGATCCATGTGGAAGTACAGGGCAAATAGTACCTGCCAGAAGAGGCATCAGAAAGACCCAAGGCAAGCTGCTGCCATGAAACAACGGTCTGATGACTACTGATGACCTTTGTGGCTACCCTTACATCAAAAGACAAATGCTACGTACAGGTCACACCTGCTACACTCACACCCCACTGACACCAGGTCTGTGTCCTGGGCAAGATTCATGGCAGCTGTCCGGGAAGGGACCACCTGATGGGAGAGAGGGAACCTGCTGGTTAGCCAAAGAGAAGTACTAAGAACAGGATAAATATTTTGCTGTTTCATTCTACCAGCACGTAAACTAGAGGCACCAGAAGCAGGGTGAATTTTGAACTTCAGGATCACTTCCAGAATGTTCAATATTATTGCTGTTGTTGCTATTATTATTTTTTAGGTTAGATATACATCCGAGTACCATTTTATCATTAGGCGGTTCAGGACAAACTGTTCACCATTTGTCTTTCTGTTCCTGAAGGTGGGAGCCTCGAAGGTGCAACCCAGGTGTGCTGTAGAAACGCTGGCAGGTATGTCAGGAGCAAAGACATATAAAACTTCAGTAGTATGATATTTGTGAATAACTATGGCACTTCACAAAGAGGGTTTCAAAACAAATGTTGCTAGAGTTTTTCTTCCTTCAAATATCTTTCTATGTCATCAGAGATCAAGTTACCTAAATTCTTCCCATTTTTCTAGATGAATCATCTTTCACATATTGTTTGCTGGAATACAAAGCATGGTAAAATCTTCTGTCTTTACAGGCATCCTCACTTACTCTGCCCAATTTGAAATACGCATTAGTAATATGAAAATCCACAATGTCTTCCTACAACAGGAACCAAGTGCAAACTTTACACTTTATAGTTATCCTGCGGTTTTCTTCCCAGTTTCAAAGTCAGGTAAAATGTTCATGGTTCACTGTAACAGACCTCACCAGTGAGCTAGAGAAAAGGCCAGCAATGGATAGTGTTACGACACCGATATTCTCCTTCCTAAGCAGGTAATGAACTGTCTTTTCCTCTAGCAGTGCTTGCCAAGCCCACACAGAAGGAACCTGCCAATTTCTGTCTATCTGGAAGGCTGACTTATGAGGTCAAAGTATTATTATAAAGATCTTTTTGCCTGTGAACTTGTGATATGCACACAGATCTTTGAAAAGGAAAGGTACTACATTTAAACTCTGGTGTGAAGTTTGGGGAGGAAGGTGGTGGTTAAATTAGGAGTCTTTGTAAGCTATACAGCCTTTACCATAATTTTTAGGTAACTTCTCGTGTCCATCAAGAATATATTTTATATGTAGCAGCTAGCATATGAGCAGATACCAAACTAGCATATGGTACAACAGCGAAGCACCTTCCTCACCACCCAGCTCTTGGTCTTCCCACCAGAACAGGAGGAAAAAAGCAGACTCCTGACTGATACGAGGGGACCTGACCTGGACCAAATTCATTTGTTAGTGGCTTTCCGCCCCCTCCTTCCTCACCAGGCTGCTAACAAATTAATGAGCTGTTTCTCAAGAGCAGAGTTTAAGGAGGGAAGCGCAAGGGAGAGTTAGCATTAAATACTTTGATCCCTTCAGCAGCTTGGGTACAAAAGCAGGTGCTCCCTCCTTTGCCATTCTCCAGAAAGTATGCCGTGGCACTCCATCACAGAGCTAGCAGAGAATAGGTGAGCCAGAAAAGACTCAGCTGTCGCCTCCACCAAGGGTAAGTGCATTTGATCATTTTGCACAGTCATGTATTCTGTGGCTCCTGGAGCAAGTGGGGGTAAACTCATCTTTTCTTCCCCTGAAAGACCAATAATGTAATTCTAGCTCCATCTCCACAAACGAGACCATCGGTGAAAAAGCAGGGCATGGGCTTGATGCAGCCATTTACGTCCACTGCTCTGAAAATATCCTGCAGCAGCCCTACCTCTTACAGGAGAGGCAAACTCATCGTGAGTTCTTAACCCGGTCAATTCATAAGGGGACTCACGTCACATCAAAGAAAGGCTTTTAGTCCACCATAAGCAGAGCCCTTCTGACTTTCTAATGGCAAACGTGGAGAAGAGTCTTGCTAGCGCAAGCAGGCAGGTTTGGGAAGAAAGCTGACAGAACCAGAGGACTTTGTGGTGGAATCCTGTGACCACCTGGAAGAGAAATTTCTGAAATATCTCAGCCCTTCCTTGGAAACTCAGCAGAAGGCAATATGGTCACTAGAGTCCTGAAAGCTATTGATTTCTATAAGCTGAAGCGACTGCTTCAAGGAAAACGACCTTCTATGGAGGAGAACGAGTTCACAAACACAGAACAGCACAAAGAAGACTTTAATTGCCTTTGAAAGATGCTTTAAATGGAGGGAGGGCAGTTTGCAAAATAAGAAGTCTCGCATTAATTTGGCAAGGGGCTCCAGATGTACCACTTGTATCTCTGTATTTCTTGAATGACCAGAAAAGCTTCTAAGTGAGCCCATGCAGAATTTGGCTTTACCCTAGACTCAAGCAAGTGTGTGTACGTGGGGCAGGGGGAGAGGAGGAGTTTTCACTGCCTTACTTGGTTTCCTCTTTTCTCCCAGGGCAATTCAGAGGCAGTCCTCATGGATCTTTTCATAACACATTGCCAATCTTTTCTGCTTATGCTCAAAAGACAGACATCAAGACAGCAGGAACTACTGTCACCACAGTCATGCAGCACCATGAAAGTGCAACTTTCATAAACCAAGTTGTGAGACAAACGCTTCCAGGCCAGGCTGAGGAGAACTGTCTTCCCCTTGCTCAGCTGCCCAAGGATAAGGTCTCAGCCTGACAGGATCACCTTTGGTCATCTTCCGCATCATTCTCTGGGCACTTGTAATGTGTTTTATCTATTATGTGTTATTATCCTACTGTTGAAAAAAGAAGTCAGAACATTACATCATCCCATGGTTGACCTAAGCCCTAGTTACCTTACATGAAGCAAGGACTGCTTAGCCTCTGTCCATCCAGGGGGAAGGAAAAGGATTTGAGTTCAGAACTGTGGCAGGAAGAGAACTGAATGAAATGTTCTCTTCTAAACTGGATTTGCATGGGAAGCTCCTAGGACGACAACAACAACAAAAAAAGAAAAAAACCCACAAAGTGAAGATTTTCCCATGTCTGACAGGGAATTTTTCAGTAAGAAGTTTCTCCCATTTTTATTCATGTGAAAAAGGACAGTTTCCTGCCTCCCAGATACATGGTTTCTTAGTGTCAAGAGGAGACGGATACCAATATATACTGTAAGAGCTCTCTGAAAGGCCTGATCTACCAAATCACAATCACACAGCCACGTCTAGGATCTCTTGGCCTTTGCCTTCTGGCGCCTTGACAAACATCCGACATAATACAGTACACAAAGCAAGATGTAATTTCAGTGGTTGTGGCTAAGCCTTAGCCACCTTAGCAGAATCAAAGATTTACATCCACAGACCGTGTTTAAGATCACAGCTTTCTTCATCCATGCTTTTTCCCTGCCCCCTTAGAGATGTGCCTACTGCTACAGACGAAAACCAAGCCAGAGCGTGGAGGATGCTGCCAGCCCAGTGCTAAGAAGAGACGGCCCCAGAACAGGAGCTCCGCAAGGCAGCCACTTTCTGACACATCCCCCTCTCCTCTTTGGCCTTTTTCCCATCACGGTACCTAAGCATTTTAGCGCAGGAGCAAAGCTAGTGGGGGAAAAACTGGTCGGAAATGTCTACGACTAATTCTGGGTTTCCTCCTTCGGTTTTGCATTAGTTACTACATTTTAAGGCCATCCTGTGGTAGAGCGTACATGGAAGCAAGATTACATAATGGAACTGGCTGCTCTCTTCTGTATACTTTCTCACACAGTACTTTTGATTACAGGATAAGCCAAAAAAAAAAGGAGAAAACCAGCAAGCACAGCGATTTTATCCAAGAAGGGGTATAATTTCAATATTATTGATATAGCCCAATATGAACCACATATGTCAACTTTCAAGTATGCCAAGACTTGGAATAAAGAATACCAAAAATCAGACTTCCACAATTCCAGTGCCAGCTGTGCTTCCTCCTGGGAAACATTCATGATGCAGTCCAAAACATATATGTAGATAACACTGGCTCCTACCCCTGTGATCCCTTCTGTCCTAGCTAGCATGGGCCATCTGTTACTGCTTAGCAGGCAGCCCCACTAGATACTAGATTGGTACTACTTACGTGAAAAGGATGAAATAAACTGCCAGCAAAAATGGCATCAAGAAGTCCTTCCTAAGCAATTCGTAATTTACCATTTGAAAAGTGTAATTTAAGCTGTGCCAAATAAGGTGATAAAAGATAACGAAAGCATGAACTAAGCCACAGGCCAGTCTCTTTCTCTACATGATACCACTTACGGAGAAGTGGGAAACAGAAATCATGCTGTAGCTTACCTGAAAATTCTCTTTTTTAGGTTGCAAGGTCCAGGAACGCCACAGAAATTAATGACCTTTTGCTGAGTCCCTGCTGAGCCCTTTCCCCTCTTGTTCACCAGACCATACAAGAGCATAAGAACAAAACAGTGACTGCTCTAAAGTATTCTGCTCTGCTCTCAGCCTGACCAGCTGAGCAATAGCCATTACAAGAGGCGTTAGAATAAAACTGCACAGGGACTGTCAGAAGAAAACCAGCCTGCCAGCCACCCAAACACGATCAGCTTCAAGATGCATACTAAGGTGAATGGTCACTTCTTTCCATGAGCTGTCCCTGCCTACACCCACCAAACAAGAAAACACACCTTAATCTACAGCTAGTGAAAGACTTTAATTTAACTCTGACACAAAACCAAGGGCAGCCAGCATTAACTTCTTCCAGAAGGGCCTCACTGGGGTGTGGGAGAAAGCACAGACCTACAGTACGGGCTATAGAATAGGCTCTCAGCATGAAAAAACTCCTTTCTTCTTGAAGAAATCCCCAAACTAAATGCTTCCTCCAAACAGTAAGTTACCTGAAATCCTTAACCTCACAAGCTGTTCTAGCCTTAAACGGCAGCTCGGGAAGCCCACTCTGCCCTTCCCAGCAGAACTCAGCCTCAGCCCCAGTAGGTGCTAGTGCACTTTTCCTGCACTAAAGGAGACTCCTGAGAGCTGCCATCCCCACGTGGACCGTACTTTGTAGCTGTTCAATTAAAATTTAGCAAAGAAAACTGCTAATAAGTCTTCGCAGCTGTCATGGCATCCACTGCACGAGTAAATTAGAGAGAAATCCTTCTTTAGGAAAAAGTCAGTCCAATTCCTAGGAACACTTGACAATATCACTCAGGAAATCTGGCAGAGTCCACAAATCACAAAATTCTGCATACTGGTCTTTAACCAGAGCTGTATGTTAGCAAAATCCTTCTCCATATCTTCATGTCCGCAGCAGGGTAAAAGTAAGTAAACTAGCTTGTTCTGGAGGTGTGGTGGGTTGACCCTGGCTGGACACCAGCTGCCCACCAAAGCCGCTCTATCACTCCCCCTCCTCAACAGGACAGGGGAGAGAAAATATAATGAAAGGCTCACGGGTAGAGATAAGGTCAGGGAGAGATCACTCAGCAGTTACCGTCACGGGCAAAACAGACTCAACTTGGGGAAAGTAGCTTAATTTATTAGCAATCAAATGAGTAAGGTAATGAGAAATAAAACCAAGTCTTAAAACACCTTCCCCCCACCCCCCCGTCTTCCCGGGCTTAACTTCACTCACGATTTTTTCTCTATCTCCTCCCCCCGAGCGGTGCAGGGGGATGGGGAATGGGGGATGCGGTCAGTTCATCACATGTTGTCTCTGCCGCTCCTTCCTCCTCAGGGGGAGGACTCCTCACACTCTTCCCCTGCTCCAGCGTGGGGTCCCACCCACAGGAGACAGTCCTCCATGAACTTCTCCANGGGGTCCTCCGTGGGCTGCAGGTGGATACCTGCTCCACCATGGACCTCCATGGGCTGCAGGGGGACAGCCTGCCTCACCATGGTCTTCACCACGGGCTGCAGGGCAATCTCCGCTCCGGCACCTGGAGCACCTCCTCCCCCTCCTTCTTCACTGACCTTGGTGTCTGCAGGGTTGTTCCTCTCACAAATTCTCACTCCTCTCTCTGGCTGCAACGGCGCAGTTTTTTTGTTCTGCCTTCTTAAATACGTTATCCCAGAGGCACTACCACCGTCGCTGATGGGCTCGGCCTTGGCCAGCAGCAGATCCATCTGGGAGCCGGCTGGCATTGGCTCTATCAGACATAGGGGAGGCTTCTAGCACCTTCTCACAGAAGCCACCCCTGTAGCCCCCCCTGCTACCAAAACCTTGCCACCCAAACCCAATACGGGAGGTCAACCTTTAAACTCGATCCTGCTTGCCACACTTGGTACATACCATGGAGATAACAGATCACTGACACTTACCATGAAGAGGATGAGGACATTCTTAAGGAGGCACACCGAGTTTCCTTCCTTTGGGATAAGCATGTCAACATGCTTGCTCCCCAGCCAAAAAATCTTTCAAAATAGAGGTGCATATCCATCTACAGAAATGTGCGCTTAATTCCTTGAAGGAAAACTATCCCCCCCTACCCCCTGCATGAGGGGAAATTGTTTTTTTTCCCACAAAAGGGCTTGCCTGATCTATGAAGTCAGGAAAGTTGCCTGGATCATTCCCAGCTGTGGAAGCCCACTCACCTGGGGGCCTGCTGTCATGCACGGGCAGCTCTGCTCCCTCTCCCAAGATATTGGGCAACCTGAAATGCTTTTTCCAGTGCATTGTGTATGCAACTTCAGAATAAAGAAGCATCACAGTCTACCAACTTCATAGTTCAGATACAGCCAGCTGCTCCACCCAATAATCTCCTTCCACAAGCAGCATTCATTAGACTTCTCAGAAATACTCCCATACTCCACAAGCTACCTTAACAGCAGGTAAAATGCAATTTTTATTTCAGCTTGCTATTCCTGCAATTGAAATAAGATGTTGAAGTGAGTGCTACAATGTAATAATTACTACAGTCAGGGACTTAAAATAACTGATTCACAGCTGTGCCAAATTTGACCAAACTGTTCCTTAGACATATTGCTTGACTTTCATCAGTGTCTCCGTCTATAAAATGGGCAAGCCAACTATTATTTTTTAAGGACTATCACTGGTAAATAAATCCAAAGATTTAGTTTTCCCGTAAGTAATTAGACAATGCTTCTTAAGAACAACAGTATTTGAAGAACAGATAAAACCTATTACACAACTGTAAATGTTGTAAAAAACCCCACCTTATCAACACACAGGGAGCACCCAAGCTCCATTTTTTTCTTAATTTAATCCAAACAACATGCACTCTGCCATGCCCTCTCATGCCGGCCATAATACTCAGCATCTATTCATCCACCAGCTGATGCACGTGTGATCTCGCAGTACGCTACCTCATCAACACATCTACAGATTGAGTCTTTTGCTCTCACGTTCTTTAGTTTAGGCTTTGTTTTTATAGAAGCTGCAAAATTTTAAATGCAGTTCTACCTCTTTTGGGGTCCATCTAAGCTTCAGTGGAACCACCACGCTGCAGGAGTGCACATCTTCTTGTGAAATGACGCTGTGCTGCAAAATCAAAGGGCAACCAAAGCAAGTCTAGAGACAGGAGGCAGAACTTAACACGTCTTCTGTCTTGACAGAGGAAGGGAAAAAAGATTTATCCTGCTGAGATATCCAGCACAAGAATGAGTGATAAACCCTCCCAATCCCAACTCTATGGGAATTCTGTGGGACCCAAGCCAGAATAACGTCCTGTTTCACCGAACCGAAATATTAAGCATGGATGAGTTTCAAGAACAATCAGCTGACTGCGTAAGAGAGTCTGGTCATATATGGTTCCGACTGATTTTAAGCAGAGCAAGATGACTTTGCAAGATATTCATACGTTTCATATGGACAAAGCTCAGTCCACCCACATGCGCTCATCAACCACAGCTGACTTAATTCTTCTTAAAATGTCTTTTTATATCGTATCCTTTTGCTTACCAGTATTGCGCTAACATATGATATAGAGCAAATATGCTTTCAGAAGGCAAATGTTGCTGCCACAGACTTGGGCTTGGGTGCACAACTGATTGGCTGGTGAATGGTACTAGAAGCAAAACTGGTTAACTGTTTCTCCCTGATGAGGTGGTTCTTATTTTTATATAATTAATAGCTTGATTGGTTGCCTGAGAGCAAAGACTTAGCATGAAATTCTTCTCAATAGCCTTCAGATGTAGAGGTCTGCCATCTTATGTATTTTACATATTCGATGGTGCTGGAAAAAAATAGGAAGTCATTTTGGTCTAATACCTGGCATGAAACTGCAAAGCCAAGCACTTCATGAAATTAAAAGAATAAATCAGCTAAGTGGTTGTGGCTCTGTTATATTCTTGCTCATTTGGGGATTGCACTGCTCTAGGAAACAGCCCAGCTCCTTGCTTTAATGCTGGATATTCTTCAGGATACAGGGATTAATCCTGTCTGGTCCCCCGGCAAGCTGAGGTCAGCGAGCGAGGAGGGAGGGAACACTTTAAATCTGATACTTCTGTTAAAAAATAGCTATGGTGCAGCACGCTCAGGTTTCTGTACGACAGGGACCGGGTTTGTTTTGTGTTAAAGAGCACCCGTTTCTCCGCATAAGTATTACATGCATATCATGCCAGCTCACAGAAACTGAGGCAACTTTTCCATATCATTTTCAACAATTTCACTAGCTGAAAATGCTCTCTCCCACAGATGTACCTATTTTAAGTACAACCACCTTTCACGTCAGAAAGCAACTAGCTGTTGCTTACAAAACACAAAACTCCTGGAAGTGGGAGGTTTTATTTTCGTTGCTGGTTTCAGTTGAAAATAACGCAATTGCTGGATGAAATACTCGGTTTATTGCCACACTGGTTGGTCCAGCACATCTCCTGCAGCTTGTAAGTTCACAGGCCGGTGAGCACAAGTGGGACAGCCCACCCCAAGCCTGCCCGCCGCAGGGCAGACCCCGGTGGTGCTCTCGCCCTGGCCGGGCGGCTGCTGGCTCACCCCGGCTGAGGCAGGGACCATCTCGGATGGGGCAAGGACCAATGATCCTGTCTTCCATGCCTCTCTGGTGAGCGTGTTGGTAAATACAGCTGAGGCTGGGTGAGCTCAGTGCCGTGCAGCGGGACGGAGGGCACTGAGCTGCCCTTTCCATGCTGGGACGATGCTCAGCAAAAGCATCACTTTGAAGTAGGGAGACCAAAGGGGAAAGATCTAAAAAGGAGTATTATTCCATAAGAAAGTATTTGCCTAGAAGGCCACGGGCAAAGACAACAGTTGCACCATCCTGCCAGCAACAGTTTTGCACAAACACTCTGGAAGCTGCACACAGATCCTGCACATACTCGGTAAATACGGCAAGGCCTTGCCACCTCCTAGAAAGGCTGTATGTGGCCCCGGTCTTACCTGCCATGACAAAAACAAACCCATAATGCCATCCCCATGAACTACATTTTTTTTCTTTTTGAAAGGTGTGACCTTCTGTTAGTAAACCCTTTGCATTGTCCCCTGTTTTATGAGAACAGGCAGCAAGGAATACACTGGGGCTTGGCTTGTATGTTCCAGGGGATAATACTGAAATTCTCCTGACAGCCAGCTCCCCAGCATCTTGAGGTCCTGGTTCTTTCCTCAGCAGTTTTTAAACTGCACTTCGCATGCAAAAAAAACCCCTGAAGTCTGCAAGTGACGCACAGATGGTGTGTAAGTTGTTCTGGGACGGGAGAGATCAATTTAAGCCTCTAGGTCATTTGACCTGCACAATTTAACTCAGCAGTTTTTCCTGAAGTATACTGGAAAGAGAAACTCGGTCCCAGATAACACACAAGCTAGTCACAACATTAGCTAGCAACTGCAAACTGGGTCTGCTTCGACTGACTCAACTACACAGCTCTGCTGGACCTAAACATAGTATGAATGATCTATAAAGGGAGAGAAAGTTAAAAAAAAAATCTCAAAACATGCAATAATATCAGCTGCTGGTTTCCTATAAGACATTATTTTACAGGTAGATTGAATCACACTCTGTCTGCAGTCAGTGCACACTGCAGAGCAGTAAGTTGCTACATCCAGCACAGGGCAGCTGCACCAGCAAAAATGATCCCAGTGATGAGATGCAGCCATCAGGGAGAGCATCGAGGTGCTGAGGGTAACCTATCACTATTTCTGTTTCCTCTTTGTTTTCAAAGGGAAACAGAAGTGACATGTACTTAATTATGTTATCATTCCAAGCCTAATTAGAGCCACTTAGATGTTAAGTACTATTGAAGTGAACTGCATACAGGAGGATTGAGCTTCCGTCTTTTCTTCTATTACTCCCTGCCTGGAAAGTGTCCTCTCTTATATCTTAACCTGTTCTTGCAAGAATAAAAGCCACAACTTCCCTGACAGATTTCTGGTGTTTTGATTGTCTTTTGATGCAGTGGTGGCAACAGCAAGTTGTAATGAAAATGCTTTGGCCAGGAGACTATTGGGGAACACCACAGAAATAATAGGATCTTCTCCCCTTCCCTTCATCATAGGAAATTTGCAGCAATCCTCCATCTCAAACAGCTTTTGGAATTGATCTGCACATGTTTCCATAAACTACATACAATGTCTTTCTTTGGTGAGGTCAGAGTAGAGCATTTGGACAGCCCCAGGCAAGCTGCACACTGTCATGCACCTTTGCGTTATCTTCTAACGCATGGACAAAAATCTCAATCCAGGCGTACGTCCTTGCAGATTGCGCGGGCCTGCAGACCCCAGGTTCCCCATCTCTGCTACTGACTTTCAACTCTGGTTGGGCCCCAAGCCCCGGATATGACTTTGAAGCCAACACGCTTTATAGATCTTCAAAAAGGCAAGCCTTGGTTCTGCCTAACTGGACTGATTCAACATATGCCATAACACAACCCATGATGCCATAAACTAGCCTAAGTTTCAAGTCCAGCTACAAAAAAGAATATTGATATTACCTGGTGTATTCAGGAAATTCTTGTTTCTTTGAAAACTTCGGGTTTTTTAGGCTTTCCCCAATCACTGGCAGTTTTCACCCCTGAGAGGATGACCTCCATCAAAAATTTCAGGTTTTGACATAGCTCCTGTTTATTTTTATAAACATACAAAGATGAGCACTTTTTCATCTTCAGTTGTCAAAAATGTTGAAAGGAATTTTCTAAACACTTCAAAGTTGTTGCCAGATGGAGATCAACCCATTGGAAATTTTGTCCAAATGATAAATGTTTTTAAACTTACCAAAGGATTAAATCAGCACGATCTAGCTGAAACTTCAGTTGCAGGGAGTGTACTTAGGTCCTTGCAATAAGAACAATTTCTAGTGTGCTAAGGGTGTGTTGTAAACATACTTTGCTGGAGGAGTTAGCGCAATTTTCTGTACTATATTCTCTGAAGCGGTACCTGTAATCTGGTCAGGAATGAGATCCTGAAGAACTTGTTAGCCTCACTGATAACTTCAATCCTGTGGCATCAGCAGGTCTGAGTGGCTCGTTTCTATTAAAAGGTGTTAAGGCACTGAGTGGTTGTAAGGGTCATGCAGCAGGGGCTCCCTCCACTTCCCAGTTTTAGGGAAATGTAAGTACTCCTCTTCCTATGATGCTTACAGGGTTTCACCCTCTCCTCTTCTCTCCTCTCCTCGTTCTCTGCTGCACCAGAGAAGCACGCCAACCTTTTCCTTAGGTCTGCTCCCAACATCCACAGACTTCGGCAGATTAAGTCCATCACTTCATTATTCACACCATCACATTCTCCTAGCAAATAAACTCTTAAAAAAACCTGCTTGAATATAAAAAGAACATTTCAACCTGATCCATCCAAATCCACGTGCAGCCCAAACCAAACCCAACCTTTTCGCAAAGCTCGCAGCAAATAACTCCGAGAAAGAAAGGATGCCAAGACACAACTTCAGCCTTCTGCCCAGCCCGGGCTGCTCCGCAGAGTCCTCCAGCCTTGCGGTGTATCCAGCCTGTCCTCCGGGAGGGGGTCACCGCGGGCACCGCACAGTGACCAGCCACCACCTGAACTCAGCACGGCGATTCAGGGAGATGGGGAAAGCAAGAAACGGAGAGGGAAGGGGGGCTGCTTGCTTCTTTTAAGGATTTTAGCGCTGTCCCCAGAACCATATAGATGAAAAAAGAACATCTGGAAAACATCTTGCAAAACACTACATGGAAGTTTCAGCAAAATTAATATTAACAGCATCGTTTCCGTTCTTTTATTACAGCTCCTAAAAATCCTGTGGCCTCCTCCCAGAGCTCAAAGAACCAGCTCCGCTATGAAATAACGATAATCCAGCAAGACACGAGCGTGCCATGCTTCAGAGTCCCTTTAGTACAGGAGAAATTTAAATGCTTCCCTCTCATAACCCAGAACTGTTATAAAGACAGAACATATAAGCCATCTGCCCACCACGGTGAAAGAGAGCTAAGATGGAAAGAGGCCTGCTCTACTGATGCGAAGGCTCTATTCTCTGAGAGATGATTAAATGCTAATTAATAGTGATGAGCCTGAAGAAATAACATTATGCAAATAAAAACGGCCTTACAGTAACTGTCATCTGCTCCCTATAGTCACCTCTGGAGTCTTGTATTTTATTCTAAAGATTCAGTCACCTAGGTTTGCAAGACACTGAGGTCAGCAGGATTTTCACCCACAAATTTGGTGGGTGCAGAACAGACTCGGTACTACAGTAAAGCTAGCATCTCTGTAACAAGTATCATTGGACTTAAAAAGCACGTGAAAGACTGAAGAAGATGTTTCTGCAAGCTCACGTGCACAAAGAGCCTTCCTAGATATTCATCTGTTAACTCATTGGCACGTAAATTCGCAGGACAGTTGCAACAACCGAAGAAATGATGATAAAAATCCAGAGATGGAGACAACTAGCGGTACCAGGTAACCTAATTTACCTCTCTGACAGCACAGGGAATTGATAAATAGTCACATAATCAGAGATAAAATCAGATTCTTGGATCCATTTTAAATTCCCTTGGTTTACCTCCGATAATTGCCTCCATTTCCTTGATGAACAAGGCTGGTACGAACCAGCATCCAAGAAAAAGGACTCTACTGCCTTCGCGACGGAAAAGTGTGAACAAGGCCTCCCCAGCACCCTTCCCTAGAATTTGTATTTACACTGTTTAGGCCACACAACAGGCTGCTTAGAGCAGGAGTGAACGCTAAACAGCCAAAGTGTTTACTACGCATACAGCCGTACTCCACCATACCCCTACCCCATCACACCTGTGAAAGAGCAAGGACTTCTGCCACTGCTTGTTTATGAATGCATCCTATGTCCTCCTAAATATAACGGAAAGACTTCAAGTCACCCACTATCCCTCTTCACCAGTCCAAACTGACCTGTTAACATGAAAAAGTTACCATCCCCAAACTAGAGAAGTGTCCAAAGAGTCCAGATACAAACTCCAAGGTCAAGGCATAGCAGGTACCTTGTCAAGCTGTAAGCATGATTACACAAACAGCAAGAAGGAGCAATTTAACCAACAGCAAAGCCCATTACTCCCTTAAATGAGGTGCACAATGCTAATTTGTACCATACTCACACAATTTTCAGAACGTGAATGGGCATCAGCAATGCAAAAACTACACCTACTTGCCAATGCCTCTGCCCCAAAATAAGTGAGCCGACTACGCTCGTAAAACCAATTCCCTGCCAAGGAGGAGAACAGCGTGAGATCCTCGCGATGCCTGAAGGCACAACCGACGCCACACAGCAGCCTTCCCCCCCCGCGCCGTCCCACCCACGGGTGACCCCGGGGGACAGGCGGGGACTGCCCCCGCACCTCCTCCCAGCACACCTGCGAGAAACAGCCCAGCGCCCGCCACGGAGCGCAAGTGGAAGTCACGGCGCTATCGTCTCTGTTCACTCGCACTTAGCGGAGCTGTCGTGCTGGCACAGCTCTCCTCCGTTAGGATGTCATTAAGGGGGTTTTATACCACAGCTGTGATAAAAACAAAAAAAGCCCACCAAAAAACCCGCAAAAGTAAGCCAAGTCGGGTAAGTAGCCCAACAGGGAATTTAGAAAGCTGACTCTGGAGCTATGTTTTTAAACACCATTTAGCTTCTTTTTTTTTTTTTTTTTTTTTTTCCATTCAGTTATTTATTTAGCCAACAGAATTCACCTTGGGCTATGCTCACAAGAAAACACCATTATCTTTAATCTTTCATGTATGTCATTATGAGAACAGAATGGGAAACAACTGACTTAAGGAGGCAGCTGCATGAGGTTTGTGCCTAAGCAATGGAGCACTTCAAATCCATCATGACAGGGATATTGTGCATTTTTGAGAGTGTAATTTTTCTGGATTTCAGGTAACTTAAGTACGAACAATAACATTTCTTTGCAAAAATATAGCAATGATGACTTTGCAGTCAACAGAACCACCAAAAGATAAAGCAATCTAAGCCACGTGGGAAAGCTAAAACATTTCTCAAAATATCTCCTTTAAAACTGTCTTCTAACAGATATTAACAAAATTTAAAAGAAAAAATATAAGCATGGTGAGTAAGAGATATTAAAAAGACCAGACAGATGCAGAAACCAATGCAGAAGCACTGGAAAGACGTTCTGGGGCGAAAAACAGTCATTTCAGCAACCCAGCTGGACATTCATAGGGAAGATGACTAACGGCACTAGTAACTCAAAGAGACACGCAAATTTAAATCCCATATTACAATGCACGGCTCGAACGGCTGCATTTGAAGATGGGTCAGCAGTTCAGCCATAAATCTGTGTTACAGAGCAGGCCATCGCGCTTGCTCTTTGTCTCGGGCATTCCCCAGAAAACGGCTTTGTGAGCTCCCGAAATGGTGGGCGAATGCCACCTCCGCCGTACTGCTGCGGCGTGAGGACCGAGAGCTGCCCGCCCCGGCGCCGCAGCTGCTCCCAGCCCCCCGCCACCGACCTCCTTTTCGGGGAAGCCTGAGAGAAGATGGAGATGGGGGGGCCGCTTCTCGGAAGCAGACACCGGCTCTCCCCACGCCCCCCGTGCCAGAGGGGGCCTGAGCCCCTCGTCCTTCACACAGCCATCTTCTGACCACCTGAGCCCTCCACGCCGGTGACACCGCATTCCCGCAGCCACCAGAGGAACCGGCTAAAAGAAGATGAATGATACAGAAACATGCAATTTCAAGCTGTTTTAGAATCACAGCGCCGGCTGTGGCCTCGCAGCCAAGTGACACTTACCTGTCCCACCACACTCCGGTCCATGGCTCTCCTGCCAGCTGCTGACCTCCAAGGGGTTGTACCAGGATGCACAAGTCCATTTTCCAAGCGATAAAAACTTGGAAAACTAAACTACTACTATTGCAAATAGGTATCTTAGTTCTGATTTTATCACATAGCAAAAGACGAGCCAAGTTCCTTAGAACCTAATTTAGTATCCAAAACATCGAGCTTGGTCGGAAGATGCGCTACAGATCAGTGACCCACCTTGGAAAAATATCTGAATGGAAACTCTACTTATACGCTTTTATTACATTAATTAACAGCACGAAACCCCCATACCAGCAGGACAGCACACACAAAGCACTCATTCGAGTGCCAAGTGTCTCACAGGGCTTAAAATCGGAAGCTAATCACTTTGCTACAGCGCCGGTTTGGGGCAACAACAAGCTTTGCGTGGAAGACTAAACCCATTTTCTGCAGCCCTATAACTTTAAGGACCAGTGCATGCACCCTTAAAGCTCCCTCCCAAAACACACTGAGGCAGGCTGTTAATTTGATAACAAAATATATTTCAAAGCCTACAATGAAATATTAAGTATACAAACATTTTAAGACATAAGATGACTTAAGAACTAGATAAATATAAGATACTGAGGGGTGCTTAAAGGTTTCACTCCCTTATAAAAAATTCTCTTTGAATTCTAATCCAAAATTCATCTTCCGTTAAAAACAAGACAGGTTATGTCTCGGATTTCTATGCAAGCAATTTATGATACCCAAAAGGAAAAAAATAAAAATAGCTAACAGCCAAGCAGTGCTTTTACTGCCTTTTTTTAATCTACTAGTTCCAAACCAGATGCATGCAGTACAGAATTCTGATTAGAAAAAGAAGGCTGTTGAATTTTTATTATTACGTCCCTCAAGGACCAAAAGCAGTAACCCTAGGCATTTAATGTGTACTATGAACAACAATACATATGAGCACATAAAAAGCTTGTTATCTCTGTTTACAGAATTTTTTTACCATGTCGATACATTTACGGAAAGAAGTTGGGAAGTACGGTGAGGAGGAGGAAAGGAAGCTACAAAAATAACAAATACCATTAAATAAAACCTATTTGGAAAGGAACAAGCTACGCGGTACGGAATTTGAATGAACCGTGTCTCTTCATGACTGCCCTGCAGCTCCCATGTAGTCAGTGGAGCCTCATTTAATGCTTATACTAAAAGCCTTCATCTACATACATCTCACCCATTGATGCAAATGCAATTCATATTTAACCCTGACAAATAATCACTCATGATAGGAACGTTCTGTGTACACAGACTTTCTTCTTTTATAAACAATGTAAACACAGAGAAGTCCTTCTGGATGTTTCAAAACAGCTCGCTGGATTCAAAGAAGCATCTTCTCTCCCCGTCCCCTCACATCACAATCCATAACCACCTGGCCAGATATCCGAAGGGTTTCCACCACATGCCTCCCCGTCACAGGACCACTTTCCTCCGTCTGTTATACTGCAACTCCATCCCCACAGCTAGAAAAAACCCGTACAAACTGCAGCTAAGCAACGCAGGGCTTTCTCCTTCAGAAATTAGCTTACAACCTCTCAAAAAAACCGTGGGTAAGCCGTCAGAATTAAATGCTACAAACCAGCCATTTGTGGCACTGGCATGTTTTCCTCCTGATATTTAGATAAGTCCAAGAAATAAATTTTTAAAATAGTTCCTCCTGTTGAATCCTTCCCATATTTTCAGCTCTGAGAATTCACAGGGACCAAATCTGAGTTACGTCGACTCTGGAGCCAGCAGCTTGTGAGAGTACAAAGAGCACCCTAGAAAATAATGGAGGGGGGCTGAGACAACTCCGTGCATCCCTCAGCTCTCAAACTTGCCTGTAAAAAGGAAATGAGGATACGGCCAGAGCACACCACGTTTCTGCTCTACTCCTGGCAATGGGTGCAGCCTTGCTCCAATTTATACTAAACGGGTTGATTCAAAGGCCAGAAAGGGGCCAAAAATGTGAACTCGTTTTTTGTCCTTCTGTGCTAAAAGGAAGAACAACTGACAAAGACTTAGGGTCTGCTGTCAACTGCCCTGGACCTTTACCAAGCCCTTTGTTGTCTCCTCGCATTGCGATCTGCCTAGGTTTCCCTAGGTTGGTGCCTTGGGAAACCAGATGCAACAGCAAGCGTGACGGAAAAGAAATTTGTTCTCTTTTGCTCATGGTTGCAGGATTCCGCCTCCAACCGTTTATTTTCTTCCTCCTTTTCCAGGCTCAAGGAAGAGGACAAACAGACAAACACCCCGCCGGCTGTCGGGAGTTAAGTAACTGGAGGAGCCACATTAGTGGGCCGTGCCCTTGGAGAAGACTGGGACACACAGGAGCCTGACAGACAGTTCAGAGGAGAAGAATTTGCACCAGAGCATCTCACCAGCACAGACGCATTGCTGTAGCCCAAACCAGAGCTCAGCTGTGCTATTTACCCTATGAGGTCCCAGCTGTCAACCTGGCCTGGCATCACGACAGCCTACAGCACAAATGCCCGTAGCCAGCTGCTTGGCTCAATGTACAATTCTCTCTTTTTTTAATGAGATTAGCGTTCATGAAATGTGCTAGCTCCATGGGCATGCCGATTTAAGTCCTCTGTTTGTTCAGGCTACAGCAGATACAGCGGTCACTTTTAGAAAGACGTAATGTGAAAAGATACCACGGATTCACCGGAGCTCCTGCAGTTGCTCATTAATCACAGGGAGAAGAGGGGTTTCTTGTAGATGCGTTGAGAACAGAGCACTGGAAAGGACGAATCTTTAAATTGTGGCAAGTGTGTAAACTTAGCAACCTACCTCCTTGAGACCAGTGTGAAGGATCTACTTGCCAAGAAAAAACCAACAGATGATTCCGGCTGCCTATCCATTTCAGTCATCAGACACATCTGCTGCGGTTACCACCAAAATTGTTAAAAAAGAAGGGGCGGGGGTATGTTAAACGCCGGGGGGTGGGGGAGTCAATAACGCAGAGGTACTGCCCTAAGTATGGATTAGCAAAATGACTTTTGGTTATGCTGGTTTTTTTCTTTTAATAAAAAAAAGCCTATGAAGTTAAAGTCGAAACAGGAAAAGTCATATGTTCACTATAAAGATGTAAAGCATTATTGCCATGAATAAGCAATTCTTTGTTTAGAATGCATTTTTAAGGAGAATGATGAAAATTTGAGTTACTCTGTTTCGCAGACACTTTTCACAGCATAAAGCTATTAAAATGATAATACACAATCAGCTTCCCTTGCTAGGAAGTGCCAAATCCGCTTCGGCATATTGTATCAACGATGTGCAGATTACGGTCCCTAACAGCACACAGCGGGGCCATTATCATATGTTGTCACCATGTACCATTAAAAGGTCTTTAATCTGCAGATTGCTGCCGCGATACCCTGCTCATGCCAGGGATCTGCTGAGTAACAGGCCAGGACGCTGCGAGAACCTCCAGCCTCCGGGGTCGCCTGAAAAACCCGGCTCCCCGTCAGTCAATCACTGCAACTCAATTAATGTATCTGGGTCATAAAAATGGTTTACGGGAGCCCGAGCCGGGTTACGAAACGCAGCGCGGCGGGTATACCGGGGGCCGGTGGAGGTCAGCACCCGCTGCGCCCAGGTAAGAGCCGGGCCGAGCACCGGGGGGGTC
>WAAD01006542.1:132893-213968 GCA_013389945.1 Fregata magnificens
CCGGCAGCCCCCTCTTCTTGTGGAGGTGCTGACAGGCCTTGCTTGGCCTGCTCAGTGGCGTGGGGAGGTGGGGCTGGAAAGTCGGAGCTGGACAGGCAATGGCCGGTATGGGAGGAAATGTATTTCAGTGTCACGGTGAAAATTTGCGTTCCTACTCAAGCTGTGAGGTTCTGGAGACCGTAGCGAGTGCAAGCAGCGCAGGTGTAACAGTGCTTTGGTTACAGCCGTGTGGTACGGGTGAGCCAGGCCGTATCTAAGAGCAGGAGCTCTGCGGCGGATGCGTTTGAGGGGCCAGGGCTCCTCCGCCTCTGCATCCCTGACATATCTCTCTTTGGCAGCTCTAGTGCACGTGATTGCGTTGAGACAGTAGGACTTATGAACGTTACCTTATAAGAGCAGGTCATGAAGCTGGGATGCTGCTGGAGCCAGATCCCTAACCTTGGCTTCACCTCAGCCTCGAATCTGAACTCCATCCTAAAACTAATCCGCACGTTGAACCCCAGCCTCAACTGATCAGAAACCTTGTACTTCTCTATCTCTTTGAGACCCTGAGCTTCAGCTGGAACAGACCCGGCTCGTCTCTGCCGGGCCAGGATGGGCCTCGAGTGGCAACACACCCTGGAGAGAGAACACAGCCCTGCTTCTTGTTATGGTCACCGCAGCTACCAGCCCACTGCAAAATCCAGGAAGGGATGAACTGCAGAGAAATAACCGTATTAGTCTAGGAATGGAAAAGGAACTGATCCTGCAGAGCCCTGGCGGCAGCGCAGCAGTGTGAGTCTCGCCGGCCTCCTCCAGCTGGGGATAAAAGAGGCTTGTGGTGTGGCTGCCTTCAAGAAAAGCATGGCCAGAATGAGTGTGCGCTTGTACCTTGGTAGCCTGAACTGCTGCACCAAGACCACAGGCAGGTGTGGAGGGAATGCTATAAGGTTTTCCTTTCTGTAGTTCACATTTTGGAGGAGGGCGTGCATGCCAGGGGAGTGAACGCTGGAGCACAGCATGTCCCACCTAAATGGTGCGCCTGCACACCCCCCAAAGCGGTGCTCTGAACTATATCTTTTACTGCATTAAAATCGAATCAAGGGCAGTGCTAAGCAGCATATCTCCTCAAACTACAAAAACAATGTAGTTTGTGCAGCTGAGACATATCAAAGTGATAAACTAGACTTCGCCATTCAAGGGACAGTGTTTAAAAACAGAGGGAGAAAAAATGGTCCCTGAGCATGTGCTTTTGTAGTATGCAGAAGTTTTGCCATGAAGGCTGCTGCAAGATTTTGCTGGGCTTGACTTATGACTTTAAGAGTTGGTTATTTTAATGGATAGCCTACTGTTTCCCAAAACAGTGAAGGCATTTAAAGGATGCTTGGAGGGGGAGTATTCTGCAGGAGATAGTGTTTCTTGAAGCATTCACCACTTTTGTGGAAAATTCAGACGACAGGTGCATAAATCTTTATTGACTTGGCCATTAAAATGTAAATAAGTGCAGTAACTGCAAAAAATTATATTGACACTAACAACAGTTATAAATATTCACTGTACAAAAGTTACAGTAAGATTTTTGACAGAAAATAGCTAAGCAAGAGCAGGAGAAACTTACCTTCCTGCCCCTCACACATGGGCTGTAGAAAAGATAAATGCTGCTGTCACAGGCCAGGGGACAGTAACCATTTATTTCAGTAGCTATGGTCGTACCTCCCCTCCCCTTCAGGTGTTTTTAGGAAGGCGTGAAACAAAATATAATATCAACCAGAATTTAAGTATCCAGCCAACAGAAACCATGTATGGCTATTTTGGTAGACGCTGATTTTGACAGACTCGCATTTTTTGCCAATAGCACGTGATTTTAGGTCACTCCATCTTGTAGTGCCTAATTTGAGACCCAGCGCCTGAGTCTTCTCACAAGGATGTGTTGGGGATTTAAACTCCATAAATGCCTACAGAGCCTCCCTTTACAATGTTGTTAAAACTCAGAGGGTTTTGCACCAGGAAACTTGCACCAGGGAATCAGAGAGAAAACAAAGGTGCAATAAGAGAAGTCCACATCAGGAAATACGGTTCCTTCCTCCACGACTGTCAGTCCCTAGAAGGGATGATGTCCTGAGAACTGAGAAACAGAGACTCCATGTTATCTCCACCTGAACCTACAGTCTCCCGCCGAGACTCTTTGGAGGAACACGGAGTTGCTTTTTGACATACAGTCAAGCAGCATATACTTTATTGGATGTAGATGCAAATTTTGGATTAAAAATGAGAATGTCTGAATGGAGCTGGACATAAATCTGCCTGGTTACAGCAAATACCGTTAAAATATGACCAGAGCACCAAGCCATCAAACATTTTAGGCTTAAATGGAATTACCGAACAATTGCTAGCCTTCATGTGTGCATTGGCAACACGTTCAACTTTTAAAATTGTTTTATCGTGTTTTTGCAGATTTGGGGGTGCAGATTTTCAAGTATATTTCTTGAACAAAATCAAAGCAAGTCTTTCTAAAGCAAAATACATTTTCAGTTCTGTAATCCATGTTTGCAAAGTTGGGAACATAATTGCTCTTCACATCTCCCCGCAGAGAGAACATTCTTGTAGTTATTCAAAACAGGACATTTTTGCCTAGCTGTGTCATTTGAAAAATATTTCTTTAAAACACTAGTAGTTTGCAGTGGATTCTTGTGACAGTCGGTGCCCGTGAGCTCCTTTTTCTTCATAATGCACAGGGAATATCTTTGTTCTTAATAAGTCTGCCTGCAGCCCATCGGTCTAGAAGGAGCTCCTTCATCCCACAACAGGAGAGCATCGCATTGCAGAAAGTGAAAACGAGGAGTTCCATCCTTACCTGAAGCTGACATTGGTTAATTCACGGTTAAATAGAAACTTTCTGGGGAAAGTGGTGGAAAGATGTAAACACCCATTGTACCAAGTGTGATAAGGCTTTGTACCCTTCTGCAGTTATAGCAGGTGTAGTGAAATGTGGTGCTTTCTTCTCTTCATGCCCACTCTGGCCTTCCCCAGATTCCCCAGCGTTGCTGTTGAAGGTAAAGGCTGCAACCTCTGCTGTCCTTTACTGGGCATTCAGGCATATAATCCACACTCGCTTCAGCCTCCCTGGAGATCAGAGGTTTGGGGGGTTTTTCTCTTTCGCTTGTTCCTTCTCTCTCCATGTTGCCTGCCAGCGTCTGTCCTCGGCTAGCAGTACCTACAGCCTGGGTCAGTCCATTGCAGAGTAAAGACAATCTTTTTCGCAAAAGGCAGAAAGCAGAGGGAAAAAGAAAAGCCTGATAATTTCGCTGCGCTCGCGTGTCTCGGGTGAGTTCAAGCGGCTCCGTACAGGTCCCACCGACACCTCCGCATTGTAATTGGGCTCTAAGAAAGCAGAGCTCTTTCATGGCAGCCAGTTCGTTACGTGGCTGGTAGCGGCACGCTTTTGGCAGGTGCATCAATGGGACCAACTTGTCAGGCCCAAGCCCCAAAACGTGTCTTCTAAGGAAGCCTCAGGCTTTATACGTCCCCAGGGAAGCCACGAGGGGGATGCAGCCAATCTCAGAGAATGATTTGTCAGAAGAGACCCTGTAAATAGGCAAACGTAGCGTCGACGAAGTCAATTGAGCTATGCTCATTTACAGCAACCGATGAAGAAGATCCAGTCTCCTGCAGCACAGGCATAAGGGAGCAAGTACAGACATCAGCTTTAGTAGTTTAGCAACAAGTACGAGTTAGGTTGAAACACGTATTCAGCACCAGTTCAGGAAAAAGGGCTTGTGGGATGGCTCTGCAGTATTGAGAACATAGTGCCACCTCAAACTGCAGAGCAAGCAGTACATGTTTACAGAGGAAGTAGTAGTAATACTAAGAAACTTCCTTAGACGTTTTAGGAAAGTCTTAGGATGCTTTATAGGAATGCACATCACGCTTTATGAGTTGTGCTCAGTAAATTAGGGCCTTTGGCTTATGTTAGGCCAAAAAGAGATGTCAAGGGAATAAGAATCAAAAGAAGTAGTTTTAGGAGAGAGAAGTAGTAAAAGTAGTGAACTTTATACCTCTAACAACTCAAACCAACCAGTTACAAGATCAAAACTGGTACAGAGTTTAACAAAACTGCAGTAAAGGTTATACTCTCATCCTCCTGGAAGCCAGATGGCAACTAGATATGTCCACTTGCCATGTTTGTTTTGGTGCTGTTTTGTAATAATTATTAGATGATAAAGAAAGGGCTCTGCTGTGTTGGGATCTTCCTTTGCCACTGGATTGTTCCTTGCTATGGGGACAATGAAATTCTTGATTTTTTTGCAGCTTTACTTCCGAAACTTGAGCAGCTTTGTCCCAAAAGCCAACCGTGTGGAGGCAGGAGGGAGTGTGTGGTGGAGGGATGTCCTTTATCCCATTTCCCTTCAGAGCAGGCACGTAGGATCTGGCTTTTATCAGTAATGTCAATACAAATATGCTTTTCATAACTTTTCCTATTTCTCAGCAAATACCTTGATTTCAAAGGGAAGTTTCTAGCTGTTTTGTAGGCAGGCATTTCTGATGGCTTGTGATGACTTTCCTGATTACTCTAAAGCTATGCAAAGTGTCCTCTCTGAAGGGAGTGGAACAGAAATACATTTGTGACTAAGTATAACTACCATAACAGGATAAATTAAAATCACCAGCATTTACAGAGAAAGGGTGGAGGACTTGGAAAAGATAAGAAGTCAGAAAGCAGAAAAATACACAAAGAGCATGTCTATATTATTTCAGGAGAAGCATTATTACATCTCCAGATGATACGAGTTTTGACACACAGCAAGAAAAAAGGAGCTATACAATTTTATAATCTTCATCTTTAGCAATAAAATGACAATTAACCCTGCGCATTTCCCAAGTCACCCAGATTGGTTTGCCACACACTGAGGTTTCTCTTTTTTTAATTGTTTTCTTTCTTTGTAGTTCTGAATACCAGTGCCAGATTCTGTCCTGGTGTCCCTGGAATACCTGGACGTTTTCTTAAGGTCAGTAGGTAATTTACAATTACCTTTGGAGGAATCAGATCATATCTTCTTCTGGAAAGATCGATGTGAGGGGTTAAGAAGCATCTGTGAAGCCCCCCTTGTCCATGATTTTCTGTTATTTAGCTTCTGTCAAGAAGCGTGGTGGAGCTGCACCTTAAAATTTGAATGCCAGAGCATTCAATACTGTTTCCACTTTCCTCCTTTTCCTTTCTTGGATGTGCCATGATTTGTTTTCACTAGGTTTCTCCTAAGTCTGCCCTGAAGCAAGTGCAGGCAGAACTGGGGATCCTGGCCTATTCTCCAGCACTGGCAGAAGTTACCTCTTGTCATCGCAGGTTTGTAAGCGTTCACATAAGAAGTAGGGGCAAGGAAGCGAATTCCAGCTTTTCTGTTATGCAGGTGCAGCTATCCACTTATGTGACGGATGCAGACTCCTGACTGACATGTAACTGCCTGCTTATTTTGCAGTATTTTCAGGGACTCCTGAATGTCCTTGGCTTATGGATAGAGGGATTGCGAAAGCTCAGGTGTGAGACAGCTGATGGACTATGGACAACACGGATGCTGCCGAGGGAGGTCAGAATGTGGAACTTCCACTGCAATGGGAAGTGATATTACGTTAGTGTGACACAACAGCATAGGACAGAGGCGAAGCACCATAGGAAGAGGGTCATGTCAGGGACCTGCTCATTCTGTCATTAACTTCAGGGTACAACTGGCAGGACCTGATTCCCAGTGGGAAGGAAGATACCCTGGGAGACCCAGAGGAATCCTTACTTTATACAGTATAGAGGAGGACAAGGGGCAGTGTGAAGAGAGTCACAGAGGCCAGGGTCAGCCCAAGAGCTCTTCGATAAATAGCCACACTGAGGGTGGCAAAATGACACCGTGCACACAGTGAAAGGAACTTTGAGGTGCGCTGCATGAATTTTGAGCCAATGTGTTTTCTCTTGATGTGGTGCCTAGGTTTCCTTCTCCTCCTCTAAACAATGAACTCCTCTTCATGCCTTCAGAAAACAAGAGGATTGATTTTTAAAGTAGCCATTTATTTTACAACAGCACGCTAGTGGTAAATAGAGAAAAAATTACAACAATTTAATAGTCAGCATGTTTTGGAAAATAGAATTAAGCCGTATAAAGCAATAGCATTTAAAAAACAATTCATTACAGATAAAGTATACTGACAACAAATCTTGAAACAAGCAAAGAAACAAGAGTGATACTTAGAGCATAACTTGCGCCCACTTCAGTGCCAGTCTAGGCAGAGATCTTGATTTTTAAGGACAGGCTGTTGAATGTTGCATGCAGGTATCTGTTACATGAACGTGCAAAAGGTGCAGCTCCAGCTTAGAGTCCCAGCTGTTGTTTCTGGAGCAGGCTCCTTCCCTGTGGTGCTGGGGAATGGAGCGGATGTGAACTGCTCACTCAGACGCTGCTTGTTTCTTGGATGAGCTGAGAGGCGGACGAGAGCAGCTCTTCTTCCCTTGCAGAGGATTTTTTGCTTTGCGCCCACATCCCTTCCTTCTGGAAGAGCAATCTCAGCACTGTTTCCTGGAGACACCCTTTGCTTATCCTTCTCAGGTTCCTTCAGTGAGCAGCCTCATTTCCTCCACAACCATACGATGATTTCCTAAGCCGTTGTGTGAGGAGATCTGTTCCTCTACATGGAAGAGCAGCAGCAAACAGTCAGGGACTCAATCCATGTCAGTCTTACCAGCCATAACAAGCACTGCCTGTCAGGCCCCTAGCACACCCTCCTACCCTTCCTAGGGTCTTCACTGCTTGGGCTCAGGGCCAGCTTAGATAATGGGTGCAGGTGTCACGTCTTGAATCAAAGAGTTGTTTGAGAAAACGCTGTGTAAAGCCTTGGTGGGAAGGGCTGCCCCCTCTCAGGAGGTGCTTTTAAGCCGGGCACTCTACCTGTGCTCTCTGCCTGAGCTACACTGCAGCTACGTTGCAGCCGTGCCCATGCCCATGCCTGTGCTCCAAGCTGGCCACCCACCATAGATGGGCTCAGGTCAAGGAATGCAAGAAGCATACGCAGCTTGTTTGCAAAGTCTCCCTGGCATTGGAAACAAAGCACCATATGCTCAAGCAGCAGGAGCAAAAGGACAAGCTCAAGGCAAAGGGAGTTGAGAGCAGAAGGGCAGGGAGGTGCACAGGAAAGGCACCAGGACATCTTGCTTCATGCTCTCCCATTCCTCCTTATGGGGCACTGGTGGATAACGCACAGCTACCTCCTCTCCCTGCAGCTCTGAGGGGGTGCCTCTTGCTCTTCACATTCTGATATCTTGCCCCTGAGGAGGCTACTGCTTATAGGCATCTTCCCCTCTCTCTTATCGCTTTTGGCCACCAGCACCCCCACCTGTCTTTGCCTTACAGTCTCTCCTAGGCCCTGGCTGTGTTAGTTACCTGCTCAGCCCCCTGTGTGGGTGAAACCAACAGCAGTATCAGCAACAAGTGTCGGGGCAAGGAGATCAGGTCCTGTACGTGTGCCATTGTCCCCAGCACAGAGCACGGCGGGCAAGTCCCGGTGCCTCTGTCACTGATGTGTAAGGCACAAAGGTTGCCTGCATCCCTGGCCTTTCACACTGGATATGCTGGAACCAGACTTAGACCGTAGATAACGCAAATTTTTAATTAACTCAGAATCAGCTAGGGCTTTCCTTTTTTAACGTGTAGCTGAGACTGATAAAGTTTTGTAATGGTTGATTGCCTTTGAAATGTATGGTTCTTTTACATGCTTGTCCTGAATTGTATATATTTGTTAATGTTTCTTTTTTTTTACTGGCAACCAACAGAAATATACCTGTATTAGGAACTGAGATAAAGGGTTTATTGACTCATTTGAAAGAATTTTTAATGATCTAAAAGTCACTTATATTCAATACTCAGTCTCACATGGCAAAAGGAAACATAAAAAAGGGGCTGCATAAACATCAGCACTACAACACACTGTGGAAATGATCTCTGAAGGCCTCCCTACGCTCTCCAGCTTCTCCTGGGACTTCTGACCTGGTGCTCAAGAGTTGCAGATCAGCACCAGAACATCCCACGTCTTCCAGCCGTCAGGCTGGCTTCATGGATGAGGGAAGCAAAGTGTGCTGCCAGTCCATGGGAGTCACTGCAGGCATCCCAGTGACACTTGTGAGAATGTCCCCCAGGGAGAAGAAGAACTCAGCATGTCTCTTATTCATCACTTTGGGGCCTGAGAACCTACAGGCTTTAGAAAATGAAGTAAGTCTGTCTCTTCTCTTTTTCCATTTCAGGGAAGCAATTTGCTTGTTTTCTCTCCACCTTGTATTTTTTCACCATTTCCATGCAGGAATGAGAGAACCAGGTACACCTTTCAGGGACATGTTTTGATGCAGGGTTTGGTTTTTAGTGCTTGGATAACACCACCGACATTCAGCTCATTGCTGTAGTCGGTAAAGTAGTATCAAATAAAATAGGGAGTTCTACATTTACTTTCTCCTGAAGATTTTTCTGTCAAATTGGGTCAACTTCTAAGTAAAGAAAGAGAGCATTTTAATCTGTCTGCACTGCAAACCTAGCCTGGTATTTGAAAATTACTTTTGCTCTTAGAAATGTTGTGGACTCTGAATTTGGCAAGCAGTATTGTTGGTGCATAAGACATAACTATATAATCCAAAACCTGATCATTTCTGCTTTGCTTAGCTTACCATTATTTTAGCAAATGTTTGCTTTGGTGGGTTTTTGGGGTAACATGAGCAGATAAAAGCTGCATAAAGATATTTTTGCCAAAATTGAAAATAAAAAATAAACCAACATCCTCCCCCACCCCCCCATTTTTTAAAGCAGTGGCATTTGTCACCTTTATAAAAATACTGTCTATTATAGACTGAACGCAGATCATAAAACTGCTCTGCCCAGATCTGCAGGGGAATCAAACAGATGGCAGAGCCCACTGCAGTTTGGATGAAGATTTCATAGCTAGATATGCAAGAGAGTAGTAAAGTGGTTTCAAGGTCAGCGATGAGTGAAAACTGTGGCCAGATTTTCTTCTGCTAGGAGCACATGCAGCCTTTCTCACACATTTAAAGGAAATGCACCAAACCCAGAAATTTCTTCACTACCAGGAGCAAATGTCCTCAGTGCAAGATGATATTGCAACAGGGGGAGAATTTGCTTGCTTAACTTGCATTTTTTAAATGCATATCCTCCCCTAATTTTTTTCAAATAGTTGTTCATGACTATTTATGTGTGTGTATGTGACTATGTATTTTTTCTTAGTCAGTCGGACCTGCAGGTGCTCATACAGCAGTTTGTAAATAATATTAGTTGTGAATTTTGGCAACAAATATGATTCTCAAGTAATGGTTATTGTTATTCAATTAGTTCTGGGCCCAACACACATCTAGAGCTGTTGGCAGCTGATTTTTTTCCTCTGTGCTTGTGTCTTTTATGCCCCCACAAATCTCTGAATCAAGTAGTTACGGCTTTAAATGGAAAATTTCCTCCCTGATTTGTTGTGTTCTTTTAAAAATAAAAGCCCCTAGCAATCTAGCTTGTGATATCCAGCAGGCTCAGCTACACAGATCTGGAGGCTGTATTTCTCTCTTGTTTATGTCATTAGTCTGGTTTTAGTTGATTTTCACTTCCAGATGTCTCTTGTGCCTGGTTTTTTCTGGTTAACAGGATATAAATTACCTTGATAGGCCAGAGCTGTTTGCTCTGTTTTACTTGTTTAATTTCTGGATACATTTTACAGAGCCTGATCCCTCATCATCACAAAATAGCTTTTACTGCCTTACAACACAGATTTCACTACAGTTATTTAGTGGCATGAAATACGCACAACTGATTGAAGAATCAGGCTTGTAGTCTGAGTGCTCATCTCTTCTTTCATTAAAGGGGCACGCAGACCTGCTTTGGCGAGGGCTGGATTCAGCTCCTGGACCGTGAGAAATATGAAGACTCTGGTTTAGCATGGCTGAAAGAATGGACATGTGGGTTACTGCTATGAAGAATGACTCCTACTTGCTAGATTAGGATATTATCTTCAGAAAACGATGCTAAGCTGCATCATGTTTGGTATCTCCCTTCCACGACAGGCAAGGGTTTTTTGGCTTTACTCATTATCAGTGAAGGAGGTGTTATACAACAGATTTAGCGGACCTGCAGTGGGGCGGCTGCCAAGCAAACCGATTCTGTGCTGCATCATCTTCTGCTGAATCACTTCTGGTCCTGAGGTTTCCCTCTAGGGAGTGGAGAATGCTGCCAGGGTCCAGGTAGCTCTCCCAGGTTATTTCCTGCAGGGGTTTCTGTAGAAAGGTAGTTGGGGTGCAGTGGTGTCAATTATGCCTTAGTGGACTTCAGCAGATCCCCACAACACTTCTTCAGTTATGGGTGGGCTAGAAGCCTCTGCATAAGGATATTTAGTTGCTGGATTATATAAAGCACTGCAGCAATCGAATATTTCCTGCTACTTTTCCAAAGAACTGCTGCAGGGACACTCACGCATCGCATACAAGGATCCCAGGGCACACTGTACTTTTCTCTGGAGGCTTTGAAAACTTAAAGAGATGAGATCCAGTGATCTTCGAAAAAGTGTGGGAACTGGCCCTCAAGTACTAAATTTGAGTGGCAGGGACAGCCCCTGCCCTGTTCTGTGCTGCCATTTCCCCATTGGTAGGCGGGGAACTAACATTGAACTATAGGCAGTCAAAAAGAATAGAAATGCTTCTAAAATTTTCCAAAGCTTACAAAAATATGCAGAGACATTAATACTTCTTCGCTAACCAAAAAGGCCCTGATTCAGGGGCCTGCTCTTTGCAGTCACCATCTCCGGACAGTTCTTGGTGGGACAAGTCAACTTATAGCAACATTTGCTTCATTTAGGGACCAGCTGCAAGTTCCTCTTGGGCACCTTCTTCCTGTCGACCAGCTCAGCTGAACAGAGGTTGAGAAAAGCAGTCACAGAGCAGCTGATGCACATACCAACTGTTATCACTGAGGTTGCGTATTGATTGTTATTCAGACTTGCATTGTCAAACGCACTATTTTTGTTTTTATGCTAGTCAGCCGAGGTCTTGAGGCTCATGCTGATCAAGGATCATGAAGGAGACTATGCAGCAAGTCAGTGAGATTTGTATGCTGAAAGTCACTCATGCTTTGAGAGCCTGCCAAAAATAATGTTTCAGAGGGCATGTATAACACTGCCAAAATCAAGCTGATGAATGGCTGTATCATTGAAATTGGATGCAGAATGAGGGTCAAGTTCAGAACAGTCTAGCAGTAGGCTATTCACACAATCTAAGCAGGATGGGACCAGGGAATTTTGTAATCAACACTTATTAAAAAGAAATTATTTAGCTCTGTTTTATTCTAAAGTGCAGTAGAGGGAGGGCAGAGAGGAATTAAATCTGGAAGGTAGATGACAAGGCAAGTTTAGGGCCATACATTGCCAGGCTTATCTGGGCATTTGGGAGTTTCATCTAGTTAGGCACGATAAAACAAGGAAGGGAAATGTTGATGGTCTCTTCTGGAACCTGTACACATCCAGGAGTTGGTTCTGCAACACTGGTGTTCACTCTTTTCTTCCAGGAATATAGTTGTTCATGGTTAATATTAATTCAAAACAGGGGAATAAGAAGTCTGTAGATGAAATACTGCATGCTATTTTCCCTGAAGATGAGAGGAGTTTGAATTTAAATAATGAAGCTTAGTTCTGAAAGCATACAGCCTTGCATTTCATTTTTTTATTGAAGAATTTTATCTCCCTGGGTAACAGGCAGGTGATACAGCAAGAAGCGTATCACTTTTTCCTATCTGGAGAAAGATGGCGAAGAAAAACACAGATCAGGTACAGAAGGTGTCAGGTCTTGGCTGAATACCCTTCCTTCTTAGCTTTTGCTTTTCAATTCCATTTACATTCTTCTCTTTAACCAGTGGGTGCTTTCCCATTGCTTTTGACTGAAAGAGCTTTTTTATGGCACGTTACTTTGGGCTCAAGCCAGTTTTAACCAGTTTTATAGTCAAGGACCATGTGACCAAGAGAGATATGACAGTAATTCAGGGCCACCATGACAACTGCTGAGAAGAAAACTAAAAGATTACCTAAGAGATAATACTGCCTTAAGTAACTGCCAACCATGATACTGCTAATTGCTATTAAGTTATGAAAAGTGCAATATAATTTCTAACAGGCGCAAAGGACAGTGCATGGAGGTATGTTGGGAATGTCATGGACAATTTAATTAAAATAACTGAATATATGGTAATTGTGGCTACATCCTACTATGATTTGTGTGACCTCAGTGACATCCTTTCTTATACATCAGTCATAAGCTCTTGTACTGATGACTAGCCAGTCCAAATCCATGGAAAAAAGGCCAGTCCTTGGTGTGGCACTATGTCCAGATAATGACATAACAGACAGATGACTAAGAAAACCACTTAATATAAGTTTGTTTGTAATGTAAAGTTGTTTGTAACCAGAAAGCTCATGTGACAGCTCGTGATGCACATGGCTACATGGAAAACAAATACAATAAGAGAACAGCAAACGTAATTAAATGGAGTTTAGAGCTGAGGCTATCTATCCAAAATAATTTGTGTAGTGTTGCCATAATGTCCAGCTATGGACAAATCCAGCCCATTGAATCTAGACGTACTGGTTTAATAGATATTTGTTGTTTCTACATCTGTGCTTAGATTACTAAATGGTTTGTGCAAGGTAAATTAAATCTCGTGGCAGAACATTACATTAGAAACATTAGCTGAGCTTTACAGACCCAAATGATTGCAGAGCTATTCCAAATCACGAGTGATGATTTATACCAATCTTTATTAATTTATTGCCTGCCCCTAAATTGGAGAGTTGCTCTTCAAATAAAACGTCTCAGTTAAAAGAAGAACTGAACTCCAGGAAGACAGGGGACCTTGATTTAGCATAGCAAAGAGGGTAATAAGGATTGCAGGGTTTGTGAATGATGTATTCTTTTGCAGTTTGAATTCAGCTCCAGCAGAAATCTTGCCAAGATGCCCAATTCTCTTTCCATGCTTACCTCTAGACAGCAGAGCTGGTAGATGTCCAATTCGTTCAGTGAACTGACAGATTTTGAACCATCTACTAAGTAGTTATCAGTTTCTCTCTATTCCACCCAAACAAGCCCATTTCAGTTATCTTTAAGGTCAGAGCTAGAGCGGGGCTGCGAACATAAGGAGTTTGTCTTTAGCTGCACCTTTCTGCTCAGCTCCTGCTCAGATGCCTCCTTTCGTGCTCCTGGGCTGGACCACAAACACCTTGTCTCTGGTCAAGGACTTCACCACCTCTCAAGGATTCCTCCTCTTCCTCACCACCACCAGCCATCAGTCATGTGGGTCTGGGCTAAAAGCGCTAGCTGCTTTGTTCCCCAGTCTCCCCGTGCTTCCTCACGTTCTCCCAAACACCCCCTGCCTGCACAGTGAGGGTTAAACCTGGCTGGTACCAATTCCTGCAGTGTGCATTTGTCTGTGTGCAAGCACTGATGAACTACGGTCCCTCTCCAAATATCCCTGCAAACAAACAGTGGCAATTCAAATGTTTGCTGAAAAACAAAGGAAAGAGATGCAAGCCTGGCTGAGCAGGATCGTCTGTCTGCTTACACACAAATACCTGAGGGGACCTTTCTCCATTGTTTTCTCAACTAATTTCCAGCTATATACTTAACTGCTTACCTAATTGATCGCTCACTGTCAGTGTCTATGATCAAAAAATACCGATTGTCTCCAGGGACAAGTATGTTTCATTCTCCTGGGCGAAACTGAAGGTGACAGGTTGCGACTGAAGGTTGCAAAGCTGGGAGGGTGAAGGTTGGCCTTCATAGGAGGGAGGGAGAAGAGGTGGCTATACTTTCGTTAGACAAAGAGGTCACATTTTTAAAGGTCAGATCTTTCATCTTTCATCTCCTAGGTACAATCTGACCAGTGCTTTGAAATGCATTGTGGCTTTAGCTGTAAATAAAGAAACTTAAATTTAGGCCAGTTTATGAAGCAGCGCTCAACGCTATAGCTTACGTGGCATCTCCTCTTTTGTAAAAAGCAAACTTATACTAAGAGGTGTTGCCTTACAACTGGTGTCAGATTCTTTTAGAATCAGAGATTGGAAATTAACATCTCCGCAGTGGTGAAAACCGCTTTGTGTTTGGAGAGCAGGAAGTTAAATGTCTAGCCTGTGTCAATTTTTCCTGCTTCAGCTGTGCAGCAGTGCTAAAAACAGACAAAAACAGCTTGCCTGCTTTTAGGAATTCAGGTTGCCCTAGTTTATATGACTGTACGTGCGTGCGTGTATGTATGTGCAGTTACTCTGCGTGAATGGAAAGAAGAGCTCCGCCTAGAAAAACTGTAGCGTATTTTGGGGCCATTACAGGCTTAGAGGGACACTGGCAAAGGTTGGTTAATGCAGCTGCAAAAAATGTGGCTCATACATCAGAAAAAAGGGCTGCGATGTATTTGAAGTAGCCAGTTGTGCTTTATGAATAGGATACACTGGGGGAGTGAGTAGTGCTGCTGGACGCGGAGTACAGCTGTATATGCTGTATATAGGTGGTGTGGGAGAAGACCCACATGGCTAGGCTTGCCTTTGCCATATTAGGCAGGTGGCCCTTGGTGTGGTCTAACTTAGCCAGCTCAGCGGCCTTTTTTATAGAATTTATCAAAATGAATAAGATAGCAAACATAAACTGAAGCAATGCTACTTAGTTTATTTACAAAACTGATAAAAATGCAAAAAATACAGTAATCAAATTATATTCTCAAGTAAGAATGAATCAATAGATTAATAGCTTCAAAGTGCTTCCATACCAAATTAACACAATAAGCAATCAAATCAAGTGATGAGGCTGTCACTTTCGCTCTCAGTCCTTGTCACTAATGAAGTTGTGCTGAGAGAATCAGAGGAAGAGTTGTTTGCTTTTAGACCAAAAGCATCCAGCATCCTACCCAAAACACTCCTTTCTCTTGACTGGGGAGGAGCACAGGTCGCACCACGTGTTTGCTTTGGACTTAGACCCGTACCAAGCAAGAATGGCAGAGGTGAGTGATATACCTCTTTCAATGTAAGTTAATTCCAGCTATCCAGGTACAAACAGTAACTCTTCACATAACATTCCTTACAGTCTTGTGGCTGTTTCAGGGTGATGGGTGTCATTTCCAAGTCCCCTGCCCATGCACACAGTTTGTAGGACAGCAGATCTACCCGCTTAACACAGGTGGGATTGCTAAATACTGCATGATGGCAGCTTTTGAACAGCTTTTGACCTCATCAGAACTTCCTGACTAACTCAGTGGCAGGCTGACATTTATTTTTATGAAACTGTGAAAGGTGTTTTTCCCTGAGCTGTACACAAACACTCATTTGTAACCGGGGGAGGAGGGTGGCAGGAGGAAGAGAGAAAATCATTGGACTGAAGTCACCCTGGCAGAAGAGCGATTCAGTGAGGAGCCAGCGGCTGTGCCTGCGAGCCGGGTGAGTGCCTGCTGGCCAGGGCTGGACTGTACCCAGGAGCCAGGCGAGTGCCTGCTGGCCCAGGCTGGACCACGCTGACTCCCTGGAGCAGAGTTGCTCAGGCGCCACTTGATTTACTGCTGGTGACACACAAATGAATGGGAGGCAATATGGAGAAAAATAGGGAGGGATGGAGAATGTACTGCTTGGCAATCCCCAGGAAAATACACTCTAGGAGAGGCTGCACTTTCTGATGACTGTACTATTTCCTTCCTGAAACAAAGCTGAACCCCAATGAGTGCTGGGGATAAGAAAGGCTGGATTTATCCTGCGTAGAGATATGCTGAGAGGAAAGTCTCTGGATATTTCTCTCACTAAAATATCTCACTAGGAGAGTTCAAAGGCAGATACTAGTGGCCTTTATCAAAAGAAAGAGCTTTCAATCCATCAGAGAGCAATAATGTGCAGCCCAAGGAATATGAAGATATGCTACTATAATTTCACGCTGTGTTATTTTATTCTATAAGACAAACTATTACTTGCTTTCACAAATTTATAATGGTGACCATACAAATTATGGTTTGATTTCACATGCGGTCTCACGGTTTAGCTAGTAGGGGAGAGAAAAAGGTAATTGCAAAATGTACAATGACAACAAAACAGCAAAGCTAGGTGGTTATGTCAGCAATTATTCCTGATGTGTGAATGTTTCCACTATATCTAATTTTCAAGAGGAAAATTTCTTTTAAAGAAAAATCCTTCCCAGAATTCTAATGAGGGCCAGAGGAAATGGATGGTGAACCTCGTGGTGAGTTGGGTGAGCAGCATGAACGAGAGGTAGCAGGGAAGTTAGCTGAGATGTCACTTGTTGCTTCCTGGCAGCTCCAGGGAGAGGATGCCAGTCAAGGATTGACTCTGAAGAGAGCAGGCATCAGCCTGGCTGTCATTGCTCGGGAAGTAGCTGGAGTGTTGCAGTCTTTGAATATGCAGTAAACAGACAATGCAAGAAAGCAGTTCAACATCACTCCTCTGAGCAGATCACCATAAGCAACAACCAGAAATATCTAGCAGGTGGTGAGAGGAAAGCCCGCGCAGCAAGTCTGTGTGGGTGGCTAGCAGGAGCACAGTGGTCTTCTTCTTTTCTGATATTGTTCTAAAGGGTTGGGAGGACACTGAAGGCAACCTCTCTGGGACAATGGCATTGACTTTAGTAACTCTTTGAAGTGAGGATGAGTCAACAGAAAATGGGTTGTGGGACAGGATGAAATGCTCTAGGGCATTCTGACTATTGCAGTAGGTGCTTGTTTAACATGGCTAGGAATACTGTTATTAAAATAAATATTTGTTGCTAAGATACCCTGTTAGTTCAACAGCCTTGAAATCTAGTTTGTGTCATTAGACTGGAGGTGCAGATATTTTATAGATATGTCATTACAGCCATTGCAGACAGACTTAGGAGGCAGAGGAGGAACTCCTCAAACGCTAATAAGAAATAAAGCAGTTACTAGCAGCAGCTCTGACCTGGAGGGCAAGGCTATCCTTGGAAGACAAGCAGCTTGCTGACTGGGAACAAGAGAGAAGAGTGAGCAGGAAAACAGTGGTAAAAGAGGAGGGAGAAAAGCAGCAGGGTGAGCCAGACGGGAAGGGGGTGTGCTGCCTGATAAGTGCCACCGCAGCTGCAGCACTGCTGACTTAGTCTATGTTCACATCAGCCAGTGAGGAGGGGCAACAGAGGCAGACCTTGGAGACCGAGGGGTGGTCTTCTGACACCAAGGATCCGTCATCCTTACTACATGAATTTCAGGGGTTTTACTTGAGTCTGGCTCCGGACTTGTCCCATGAGCTGAGGTCCAGTCAGTGGATGGAGCACCATAGATATACTCCTACGGTGTGTCTCTTGAGTTACTGTTGTCAAAGCACAAACAAGCACACAAAGATATCTAATTTAGGTCAGCATAAGCCTACTTTTTAGGCCTCTAGCCCATGGTGTAGAAACATTTATTCCAGCCTTCCTAAAGCAAATTCTCTGTACCATTAAGAGAGGGAAAGAGGTATCCCTAGAAACTTCCATATACGAATTCAGCATCTTTGATTGAGCATGTCTCTCTCTCTCTCCATTGATAATTTAAGAAATGAGTAGGAAATGCTGGATGACTCATTTCACCAGAGGTACTGTTTTTCTGAGGAGGATCAGCAGCTTTTTAAAGAAAAGGCAGTGGCAGCAGCGTGTCTTTTTCTTCATCTGCCTCTTCCTGCCATCTCACCATGTAATAAGACTAGGGGGTGGAAAATGTGCCTTGAGTGTGAGCAGCCTTGGCTCCATGCTTTCTTCAGCCTAAGAAGATCTGGTTTTGTCTGATATGAAAGTATGCCAACCTCAGCATGGAGGGGAGCCAGGGAGGGAGCTTGAGGAACCCTCTGTCTCTCCTGTTGACAGGGGACCCCTGTGCAATCCTTAATGGGGCTTAGCTCCAAAACCTCAAAGGGCTCAGCAGGAAAGCTAGCAAGAGGGAGTCTGAGTCTCATCTGGGAAGTGGCAGGAGGTTCTGCTCCTTGCAATATGTCATTAATGACACAAGTGGTCACCGAGTAGGATCCATGTTGTTTTGGGAGAAGATGCTGACTGCCTGTTCTTGAAGGCTAACTGGAGCCAATTTCCTCTTGCCTCTTCTGCTTCTGGCTCCATCACCCTCACCTTCCAGCCAGAGGGTGAGTCAGGGTAAGCAGGGAGGTTCTTCATGTGTTTAGGTGTCTACCAGAACAGGTTCCAGGGGTGTACTGTACCCTGCCCGCACATGCGGGCACCAGAAGGGCCCCAGTCTGCAGACTTCCTTACCAACAAGCACATGAAAGATTGAAAAACATCACCCCTCTCTTGCTAGAGATTGAGTCAAAAGGGAAAGTGCCAGGGTTGGATGCTGGTTTCAGACACAGAAATCCTGGGGCAATGCTGGCACACAAAGGAAATTTCCCACATATTCCCCCTTTTTCTTGGGGCTTTAGCAGCTGATATGTTATTAACATTTATATTTCTCAATTCAGTTTATACCATTTCATTACAAAGGACTTGGCCAGATGGTAACCCTTGCTGTAGCAGTTTAAGATGTTATTGCCTCCAGCTGCTCGCTCTGTCCCTCTGTTCAAAGTTATGACCTTGTAAGAGTCAGCGGAAGGGGACATGCACCCAACTGCATCTTCTCCCATTCGCAACCCCGCACATTAAGGCCTTCAACCAATGCTGTGGACCATAATTTGGAGCAGCCAAGGAACAGGTGACATTTCCTTCTCCTCACATTGCTAAGGGGACGATAACCTTTGCAACTGCGAGAGAGTGATAGCTGAAGCTGGTCACATATTAAAGCAGTAGCTCAAGTTTCTCAACGTTCGTGTGTGGCAGTCATAAGTTGTGCTGGTTGTAGAAGGACTTTACTTATATAGTAATATAGGTACACCAATTTGAACAAAACCATTCGCGCTTGGGTGCGTCGCTGTATTGCCATTTCTGCTCTTTGCGCTCCTAAAGAAAGCAAAGCTGTATTTTATGAGCAAACCAAACTATCCCAGCAAACATGAACTCTTGCCAGTATAGCTGGATCTGCACCAGAGGCTTCTGCTGACACAGCTAAGACAGTCAAGGATTATTCTTCTTCTCCCTCCTATCAACACACCAGGCTGGAAAATATCTGTTGGAGAGACTGAAATAGAAGCAATCACAATAGTTTGTCTTTTCTGCAGTGCTCCAATTTAAACAGGGTCATACAGGCAGCATCCGTGAGTGCAGTTTTACTGCTGAGATCAATTTCAGTGCCCTGCAGAATTCGACCAGTAGTAATGTAATGTAGTGCAGCTGTAAAATTAGAAAGCCCAATTATGGCTGGGCTCTGTCTGCACAGCTCTCAGCTTTGGTGGTTGGAGCCACCAGCATGTTCATGTGAGAGCAGAAACCTGCCAGAGATGCCCCGCAGCCATCCTCTGAAAACAAAATACTGGGAGTGCACATGAAGAAGAGGAGCTCACAGTTACATCTAGCTGCTGTGCTGTCTGCCTGTATAACCATTTTTTACTTACAGAGGAGCGATTCTGGCAGAGTATAAATGTTGCCATAACAGTTCTGAGAATGGTGTTGAAGGACAAACGTGTGGATTAGCAGCGATGGCTGGTGAAGCACTCACGTCACCTCTTTGCAGGGTGATGGAATTATTTTATTATTACTAACCTATCCTAGGAAATGGAAGTCCTCCATCCTTTCCTTGTCCCTGTTGTTTAACAATGAGAGTGGTGAACCGTATGGTGTCCTCTACAGTCTTCAGACCAAGAACCTGTGGACAAATTACTAAATTCATTAAAGCCAAGCAGGTAAAATCTTGATCCTACTGACTTTAGTGGGGCATGGATTTTACTTTATGTGCACAAACTTGCCCATGCGTATAAAGTCCTTTTGTACTGTGTTCTGCTGTTGTGTAATAGTTAAATTATTTCCCAGTATTAATGTTTAACATACATTTTTTTCCAGTTTTAATGTAGACTTAACTGATTCCAGTTCTGCCCTGAGTTTCTGGTAACTGAACCATACTTCCTTTGCAGAAGGGTGATGTATGGGGACGTTATTATCTGAACCTGGGACCGGGAGACAAAGAACCCAATGCGTCATTACCTACCACTCCTGCAGCCGTTTAAAGCAGCCAGCGGTATGTGTAATGCTCCCCCATTCTCCATTGGTGACAGCCTGTGCTCACCTTTCAGTGGTGTGAAGAACAACCCATTCTGCTGACCAGTGGAGGATGAGGTCCACAGATACCCACTTTCTCATCTTGCCTCTCCTAATAACTCCTCAGTAGCCTTGGGCATTTCACTTATTGTCCCTCCCCTTTTTCTCATATTTATAAACCAGGGATAATATTTATACACTCTTTTGGCTGTTAGGATGACTATTAATTACTGTTCATGCACTGCTCTGGAAATCAATGTATTGTCCAAGTTCTAACTGTAATTTCATTATGGAATATTCAGAATTATTTGACTCTACGGGCTATTTTTAGCTCTTCTTTCTTAGTCTGTACAGAAAACATACCTATTTCTTTCAGTCTGCAGAAGACTGTGTTAATGGCAAAAGGTATATATGCCTTGAAGCTGGCTGCTACAGAAATATGAGACTCTCTAGGTGCCCAGAAACCAAAGAAATATTTGCACCATCTTCTATAACCACTAGTGCACCTTCTTTCTTCCCTGTCACCTCCCTTCCTTTCTTAGCATTGCACAGTGTGGTTTTCCCACCAGTCGCTACATTAAACCTACCTGGAGGTTCTGCCCATCTGGAAACAGTTTGGTTTTAAGATTAACCTGTCCCAAATCTTATTTTCAAAACTGATTTCATTTCTGTCTTCTGATCTCACGCTAATTTGTTCATATCTTTTCAAGTTTTAGACTAAGGAAAATAAATTCTGGTTTTTTGACAATTTATGACTGAAAATCATTGAGGGTTTGGCTGAACTCTATGTGCATGGCTCAGATAAAGAGTTGCTATGCCATCAGATATGAGTTAGTCATGGTTCAGCTGAATGGAAGTTGCTTGATCTCTGGCTGTCTTCACTGACTCATGACATGGATCGTGTGCATGTGCGTGTGCGCTGGTGGAAACAGGCAGAGAGCTGCACTTTACCCATTTTGTGCTGACCTGCCGCCTCAGGAACATCGAGAAAAAGCAGTGCCTGTGCTGTGGGGACTGTGGGGACCATGCGGACCACCACTAAGGAAACTGTATTTGTTCATTGAGTAGATTATTGTCATTATTATGCCTCTTCTGTCTGGTGTATGCTGGGTTGTTTTCACGCTCTACAGAAGAGCGACTCTTGCTCTGTGGAGAATTCAGGACCTCCTTCGCTGTGTCTACAGCAGCCAGGGAGGAGAGAGTCCTAATATTTGTAGCCAGCTAAAAAAAAATTCGTACTCCAAAAGCCATAGTGAAGATTTAAGGAAACGGATGAGAGTTGCATGCTCAGCCGCTCATCTTTATGACCAGATAGGATCAATGTTCAGACAACAAAAGGTTATAATAAGTTTCTCTACTGGATATTTCTCTTCTACAGACAGTTTTGATCAGTCTACAGAGACTAACTCAAGAAATGCCCATAATTTCTCAAATTCTCAAATCTGTGCACTGCCAGTAACTCTGTTCAGGGAGTATGGGATAAAGTCTAAAAGATTCAGTGACCATCCTCTGCTACACAAATAGCACAGCTGCTGCAAATGAGCCTAGGGAAAAGGAGACCAGTATGTTTATACTGGAGTGGAGAGAGGTCCAGGAGACTTTTCAGACTGTCTCCTAACCTAACTGTTGCCCTTGAGGTCACCCTGCCTCATGTGAGGCATGATTCAGGATGCTATAAAGCCTTCATTGCCTCAGGCAGTATCTTTTTCCAGAGGAGCAGTAGGAGGAAAACACAAATGTAGTAAGTTATGAAGCAATACAGAGCGATCAACCGGTTCTTCTGGCCTAGTCCCTGAAGAGGAGGCCAGAGAGGCAGACCAAGATAAATGGCCATCACTCCGACCTTGCCTTGATTCATGCACAAAGCCAAAAGTCAGTTATTTTTCTGCAGAAAAAAAAAATGGGAGCTGTACAGTATTTTTTGTCCCAGAAGAGCCAAAATACCTGGAAAGGGGTTTCTTCTCTCCACTGAGGGGGGGACTCTGGGCAGGCTGAGAATGGCGAGGCTGGGAAGAGGAAAAGCCTGTAACAGACGGATGATACTAGTTTGAAATACTCCATCTGCGGCTTTTTCTAGGCAAGGTTAGTGGCATCACTGAGGCCCTCCTGGATACAAAGGGACATTGAAATGGAGCCTCTGGGGAGAGACGTGAGCTCTGTCCTTGCTAAAGGAGATTAAGACTCAATAGGGACTTGACTGAGTGGGAGATAATTTCTCATGTAATAACAACAGGATATGGGTGTGCATGTGCAACCTCGTGCTGGAGCAGATTGCACTCAGCAGCGAGGACAGCACTGATTGTACTGATGGTGGAGTCAAACGTGGGTTTGTGTGTGCGTGTATAGGCATAGTCATGTGTTTTGTAAAACTTAAGTGGTTGTGCTGAGGGCGAATGTGTCTGAAGAAAGATCATTGCATACTAAGGGTGAGGAACGGAGGTCAGCAAGCAAGGCTCCTACGAAGGGAGCAGCAAGTGAAAGAGGAGTCAGCTGCAGAAAGGGGCAACCCTACACACAAGGAAAGATGGTGCTCAGAAACTCATTGAGGCAGCTGTGAATGGGAGCCCAAAACCAGGAAACCCTGCTTTATAATACTGTATATCCAAATATATTACCATGGGATGGGAGGCGAGGCCCTCATATTGGATGAATAGTGACAGTTTAGGAGTAAAAACCCGGAGAACTGATGGCAGACAGCATGGGTCTGTGCTTGTAAGGAGAAATGCATGTAAAGGACAGGAACCAAATAGGATACAGATATAGCTTTATACCGTACCCAGTAGCTACAGAAAAGAAACAATACTTTGAAAAAGCAAAGCTTGCACCTTGCTGGAAGGTTAAAACCGAGCAAAAGGGTTTTCCACTGGAAAAGGAAGAGATAACCTGTGCAGAAGAGGGTGTCTTCAGTGACATCTTGATTTTTTCTTGGTATGACAGTTACTGTGTTGAGTCTTGGGGTATGAATTGTGCTACAGTAACACAAATAATTAAATGTGTCTGAATAATTAAGCACATCTGAACAGAGAAGAAAGAGTACCGGGGACTGAAAAATGGGAAATTCTCATTCCACACAGGAAAGGGGTTGAGTAACAGTCAAAACGACTCTTTGTATATTCCCAGCATGTCCATGCAGCAGCTAGAGCAGTAATTTAGTAATCAGTTAGAGTCGAGGTGCATTTGAGCTGTTACAAAATACATGGTTTGATTTGGTTCCATACCACAGCTCTTCTGCTATCGCTGTTATGGTTTTCCATTAGTATATAGTATTCTGCCTAACTGTATTTTAATAGCACACTATGGGCAGCTCTGTGCTCTGCCCAAAACACAATATTTAAACAAAGAACTGTGGATTTTTAACCCACTCATATTTTATGACTAAGATTATTGAATTTCTTACAGCACTCCAATAATTTTCTTCAGGGGTCACAGTGGCCTTTCACTAATAGGCAGCATAACAAGTTGCTCCATTATAACATGGCCTCATCTTCCAAAGTTTGAAACTTGGCAGCTGAGAAGTAGAAATAGAGACAACATCAGGGACTTTCCCAGAGATTTCCTGAGGAGTCAGACATGAATTAATCACAACATGGGCAGAAATGTGTAGTGGCTATTGCTTCAGGATACAAACCAGAAAAATGTCCATCAGGAAAGCTGATGTGATCTCAGATGAGACTATATAAAAATCTGAACTGGGACATTTGGACATTGACTGAGCCTGGAGAAAGAACTCGCAGGAGCAGCTAATGCAAGCAGAGATGTCGGTCCTCATCCCGGTGCCTGAGCGGGCTCATTCACTATTTGACCTCAGCCCCAGCTTGAGTTCAGCATCACGCAGAGACAGATTCACACATCATTCCAGCCGGGGCACACTGTTCAGCCCACCTCCCAGACACATCTGAATTGTTTTCCAGCCCTGAGTGTGTAGAGGCTACACGTGAAGAAAAATAAAGCTCTTTGTACCTGGCGCGCTGAGGGAACTTGGAGGACGTGCCCTCTGACTCGGGCTGCTCTGCCACCACTGCGGCAGAACCATGAGTCTGTTCCAGCCCCTGCACAGCCTGCCAATGCAAATGCCCAGCAACAAGGGTACAAAAAAGCTATCATTAGTAGCTCTTAAACACAGTGGTTTGGAAGCAGCATAGGAAAACACAAAACCTCTGATTGCAGGAAGCTAGGATAAAGTCCTAGCACCCCAGGAGAAATTGACACCCGTGTACTAACACCCCCGTTCTGAACAAGTCGCAGAGGCTTTCAGCCGCTGTGGTGACGTGTGGCCGAGTATGCCATTAATAGAGAGGGCATGACATGTCACTGAAGTCACACCTCCGGAGTGAACATAACTAGGTGAGTGTGTCATCTACAGTAGAACAGGATACAAGCATGGCTGTGTATCAGGATATGTTTCTGGATGACACAGTCATGGAAATGACCACCTGTCAGCTGTGCACATTTTGGGAACATGGCACAAGGTCTTCATCAGTTGGGAAGACATGTGACAGAACATCAAACTGTGCGGTGTTATAGACAGCCTGCCTGTAGCATGACTGAGAAGGGCTGTCCATACACAAAACTGGTACACTTCTAATTCAGCACAGGACCAGATTTGTATCAATCAGGTGATGCCCCATTTAAATTAATTTTTATCGAATTTTTTAGTTCTTGGTAAACCTGAACTTCTGTTGTATGTAGATGTGGTTATATTTTTGCTAGAGAGCAATTGTCCTTTCTATCCTCCTTGGGCTTTCCATTTTGTACTGATAATCCCGAAGCAAAATCTCATTAATGTCTTCTGAAAATAGCTCACAGAGTTGCGGTTTCTGTCAGAGCAGCTGATTTTGCATTCCAGACTCGGTGAGCATCACGCAAGCCAACGCAGGGGCTAGGCACAGCAGTACTCACAAGTTCCAAGATGATTTGCCCGTCAGGCACCCATTTAAATGGCATCGTGTCTTTGATAAGCAACTCTATCCTCATTATCCTCTCTTAAAAGCCTATACCACTTACTGATTACTTCAAGAGGAGCGGATAAGGGCCCTGTCATTTTACATTGCTTAATGCTTTCCATTACAAAAGACCGTCATGACATTTCATGAGAAACTTTCATATATTCAGTCTTTTGGGGGGGGGCTCGATTTTCAGCAGCGGCAAAGCCTTTTGGCTGGAAAAGTGGAATTCTTGTTAGGTTTTGGCTGATTAGTTGTGAAAAAGTGTATTGTCCCAAAAAAATCACCCATACTTTTCATCTTTGGGAAAAACTTGCTTCCTTGCCACCATCAGCTTTCTGAGGACGGGCTGTGGCTGTAGCAAAACTGTTCATCTCACTCCTCTCAGGATGCCTCAGTAGCTCTGCTGAAGCAATCAGTGATCAGAAGAGAAACAGGCTGGGGGCCTTCCCTCTCCCTGTACAATCATCCATTTTTCTGAGAACATAGCAGCAGAGCACCTTCTCTTCTGGGGCACCATGTTAAACACCAGTGTTCCCACTCCTCCCTTCAGCTCCTCGCTCCCGACGCGGGCCACAGAGAACACCTGTCTCCAGAAAGTAAGTAAGGAGCAGGCTGAGCGCGGCAGTCCTGAATATGTCCGTTCCCCAGCCTGGAGGGGACACGCGGGGCTCAGTTCAGTTGTCCAGACATAACCGTCTTGTGCTATTTCAGATGTCCTCCTGTCTCCTGCAAATTTCTGTGGGGCTGAAGGAAAAGGAGGAGACCCACAGTCTTCTGGAGAGGCGGCTGCAGAGCAAATGGCGTTCCCTAGAGTATTTAACACAGCACAAGATGTCTATGATTAGAGAACAGATTCGAACCCTCCTATTCATCTCCACTTTCAGACACTTAAATATAGTAGTCTGCAGTACGGGTATCTGCAAGTGGAGTAGGTGTCTCAGCTCCCGCTGCTGTCACTGGAGAGCCAGTTAGTACCATTCAGTAGAACCTGGAGAGCTGTGAATGCACCAGACGTGCCTGTTTTAGGGAAGCCCTGTAGATCCCATTGATTACAGTGGTAGGATAGGTAAGTAAGTGGCTCGTGTAGACAGCTATTCTAGCAACACCTAAACTTAGGTGGCTGGGTCTGGAGCCAGGTCCCATCCTCTGCGTCTGTGCCTGGGGTTCAAGTCCTTCTCACAATGGCAGCAGGTTGCTATAGTTACATTTAATTTGTTCTTTATCATTTTCCACTACATGGAAAAAAACTTGGGAAATTACATTAAAAAAAAAACCAAACAGGCAAAAACTTTATGTTAAGAAACAAGATTCAAGTTGTGAAATCAGACACTTGAAAATTAAAAGTGCTGTATGTAGTTACCCCTGCAACACCTAATTCAGTCATCTTGTGAATATATTGCAATTTTCTAGATTTTACAACATTATAGTTTTTTCGTGTTGACCTCTCTCTTCATTTTGCATTTCAAATTACTTCCTTCCAATGTTTAATGGTACATTATCAATATAAATATAGCAATACAAATATATTACAAATATCGCTATACAAAAGCTATATTTATTTAGGTTGCATAGTCAAGCACTTGAAAGTTAGGAAATGCCAGATGTACACACTGCAAGCACAGCGAGATACATTCTCTGTCCCAGAAATCCCAGCGGTGTTCCCCAGGGCTCGGTTCTGGGGACGGTCTTGTTTAACATCTTCATCAATGATCTGGATGAGGGGATTGAGTGCACCCTCAGCAAGTTTGCAGATGACACCAAGCTGGGCGGGAGTGTCGATCTGCTCGAGGGAAGGAAGGCCCTGCAGAGGGATCTGGATAGGCTGGATCGATGGGCCGAGGCCAACTGTATGAGGTTCAACAAGGCCAAGTGCCGGGTCCTGCACTTTGGTCACAACAACCCCATGCAACGCTACAGGCTTGGGGAAGAGTGGCTGGAGAGCTGCCCGGCAGAAAAGGACCTGTGGGTGCTGGTCGACAGCCGGCTGAACATGAGCCGGCAGTGTGCCCAGGTGGCCAAGAAGGCCAACGGCATCCTGGCTTGTATCAGGAATAGTGTGGCCAGCAGGAGTAGGGAAGTGATCGTGCCCCTGTACTCGGCACTGGTGAGGCCGCACCTCGAGTACTGTGTTCAGTTTTGGGCCCCTCAGTACAAGAAGGACACTGAGGTGCTGGAGCGTGTCCAGAGAAGGGCAACGAGGCTGGTGAAGGGACTAGAAAACAAGTCTTATGAGGAGCGGCTGAGAGAACTGGGGTTGTTTAGTCTGGAGAAGAGGAGGCTGAGGGGAGACCTTATTGCTCTCTACAACTACCTGAAGGGAGGTTGTAGGGAAGCGGGTGCTGGACTCTTCTCCCAAGAAACTAGCGATAGGACGAGAGGGAATGGCTTCAAGTTGCGTCAGGGGAGGTTTAGATTGGACATCAGGAAGAATTTCTTTACCGAAAGAGTGGTTAGGCATTGGAACAGGCTGCCCAGAGAGGTGGTGGAGTCGTCAACCCTGGAGGCGTTCAAAAAAGGTGTAGACGTGGCAGTCCAGGGGCTAGTTTAGGAGTCATGGTGGTGTTAGTTGATGGTTGGACTTGATGATCTTAGAGGTCTTTTCCAACCTTAATGATTCTATGATTCTATGATTCTATGAATCAAATTAACACAAGATGAACCATCTGCTATGGGGATAGGATGGGAAGACAAAAATAAGAGTGACCAGGACAAGTTACGTAAACTAGGTATGAGCACTAACAGAAAATGAGTGATTGCCTTTATTTTCCTCTAAGTGGTTTCAGGAGACCTCTTGGCCCTGGTACTGTTGACCTTCCGGGAATAATATTCTGTATATTGTCCATATCCCTGGATCTTCTGAAATAGCAACATCAGAAACCATGTGGACTCAGACATGCCTTCCTCAAATACCTGTTGCAAGACACATTCCTGGTGTTAGGAATTTACAGTATTAAGTGGGTGGGAGTTCCTCTAGCAAAAGTGCTGCAAGTAAAAAAAAGGACATTTCATGCTACAGAACGTGACTCTGGGCTCCAGTGTAAGGGTAGCCCACCCTGAGCCCGCTGCCCCAAAAAGCCAGTGCCTTGCAGTGCAGATCCTGCCGTGAGTGGCCTCACATCACTGCAAGCTGGCACGTGCTCAGATTAATCTCCTTCGCAATGACTTCATTTTGAGTGTAAGTACCTCCTGCTGTCTCTGGTGACAGAGGATGACATCAACACTGCCTAGGACTCCACATGGGATATTTTAGACATTGAGGACAGAGAAAAGAAGATATAAAATAGGATTAGGTTCTCAGTTTGTTCTCCTTACCAGCTGTTCCACCAGAACATTACCTCTAACACAACTCCTGATCTCTTTGTGGTGTCTATGTTTTTATGCTCATGCACTAACATCTTCACAATGGGAACATAAAAACAGACAGTAACGTGATTTCCTCTCCCTCTTGCTAGACTGCATGAAGGCCACTCTTTTGCCCCAAATGCATCTTTCTCCAGCAGGCTCTGCAGAGCATCCCAGGCTGCTTTGTGCTACAGGTTTCTGATGAAGGTACAGGTGGAAAAGTAGACTACTGGGAATGCTGGGGAAGTCTTTCAAAAAACTGTCTGAATTACTCATTCGTCTATCCATCTACTCATTTCAGTTTCAGATCCATGTCTTTACTGTGGGACCTAGGGGTATTTCCCAGCTTCTGGATCTGCGTGTGCCTCCTCCCCGCTTCCAGACCTGGGGCTGAGTCAAGACTTGGGTATGCACCAGCCTCCTGCCCCCACACCCCAAATCAAAAAGCCTGCATGAGCTGGCCAGAGAGGAGCAGTGACACGCTTTGCCTGCTCTTCTAACTGAAAGAAGAGGAGAGCAGGTCTGCAGGGCTCACCACAGTGCTAGCATGGCCTATGCTACCTTAGCAGTACCCAGTCACGAGCACTTCGTACTCCGCTGCAATCTGTTCTCAGTTTCTGGTGCATCAGATGATTCATAACACAGGGGAGAAGAATAACTAGATATAAACAGCAACTCTCGCCATGCTCCTATTAATCATCTCGGAGTATTATTGTCCCCCCACATTCCTCCCACTAGCTGATAGCCCTCCAGAGTGTTCATGTCCCATATGCTTGTGCAGCAAAGGGTGTCTAAACACGGGCGAAGCCGTGCCCGTGCGCATTTGCAGTTCTCCCAATAACTAGCGATTCTCCCTTTGTTCCTCCTGGAATCTCGGCAATCCACTCCCCACCCACGCGCCCGCCATCTGCTTCAGGCTTTTTGGTGCTGTCACTGTACCCGTGTGAGAACAACTGCACACAGCTCATCCTCAGAAACATAGAAAATGTTGCTTTCTTTCCACTCTAGAAGGAAGAACTGCGGGAAGGATATGGAGATCTCCACTTCCCTGGTTTCTGAGAGTTTTCAAAAAATATCCTTTCTGTAATGATCACGACACAGAAATGATCTGGCTTACAAAATGCTTGACTGCTTCCCTCCAACACACGCTTCAAAACACACCCCTTGCCCTGATCTTTCTTTGGAGAATGCAGTCTATTGTTAGTACTCTTTGCTATTGTTAGTATGGACTGTTACAGTGTTTCCTAAGTTTCCTTGTTCCAGTAGGTGGGAAAAATACACCACTTCTCTGACCTTTTGAACTGCTTGCTTTTCTTAGCTATCAGCATAAGTCAATGTGCAATATGTAAAAAGGGTTGAAGAATACACATGTGTGTTGGTTTGTGAAAGTGGGGTGAAGTGGGTGAGAGAAAGAAATGGGATGAATATGGATGTATGGATTTATCTTCTTTAGGCTGTTTCCTGTATGTAGTCCACCCTGTTTCTTGGCCTCCACAAGGGCAGGCAGGTCCACACTTACCCTACACAGTGCCATTAGCACTAGAAGCTTCTCTGGAAACCTTAATTATGCTAATGACTTCAACCCAAGCTACCAAACGGATAACTCCTTTCTGTAACTGGATGATTTTTCTCTAACTTAATCCACACTACTTTCAAAACCATCCCTAATTTAAACCTTGACTGGTCTAAGCAATACCATTTGTTTTCAAAATGTCATTAGTTTAATGTGAGAATTTTCTGTGTTTGGCACAAAAGTGGAGAAAGACGTTCTCACTGCAGGTGTGTTGGAGCTCACCTGTGGTACTTTCCATTACATCCGTCACTAGGAAACTGCACATTTCCACATAGCAAAAGGCTACATAGTTGTCACTGCTGAAACAAAACGGGAAGGGGGAAAGGAAGAAACAGCTTTCTTTTTAAACATGCATAATAGTTCAACTGGCTAAAATGGCTTTTGAAAAAATCTCGGAACAATTCCCTTCCTCCTGAGGCTAAGTTAGAGGAATTGCTAAGAGAATTAGTCTGAAAGTTCAAAATTGAAATCGCAAATTGAATAGAATATCTCCCGGAGACTCCACAATGGAAATATTGTCCCCATGAGTGTTAATAACATATTTGCCATTGCTTTCTATCCAGGCCAAAGAAAAGGGGAAAAAGAAGAGGGAGTGAGAATAGAAGGCTAAATGCTTTTGTGTAATACAATGTTGTGATTTCCCTCCTAGCTGCCAACGAAAGCAACACTTTGAATTTTGGCTGATAATTCAACTGGGAGAATTTCAAAGCAGTTTACAGATTAGCAGAAGAACAACTGTAACATGAATAGTAACAGAGACTAAGCAAAACAACAGAAGGAGAAAATGCAGGATCTCCATAAGAAAACACTGTGCGTCTCACTGGCAAGCAGTTAAGTCCCTTAAGTACAACAGTCCGCCCCTTACCTTTGCAGCCATCACACACAGGAAACACAAGCTTCAGGAAAGTGAAACAAGAGGTGAACGGGCAGGTCATTTATATCCCATCTTTGGATCTAGTGATGCTTGGAAGTGGAGCTTTCTCTGAACTCTGAACTTGCCTTGCAAAGCATCAAAGCATTTTGTTATCCTTTTGTAGTGCCTCTTCATTATACATTTGTGATGCCTCATACGTATTTTGAGACCTGCCTTCTGTATTTATTCATTTATGCCTGTATTTTTTGCTTACATCATCCTCATCCTTGATCACCTCTATCTCCAGCACCCAAAATAAGTTCACCATTGGATGATATGGATCACGTCCCCATGGCTTCCTGGCCAAAAGCCTTCAGATGCAACAGCCTGTGAGAAATTTTTTTGTAGAGATGCTCTATCCTGCATGGGAGGTAAGGAGGGAGGAAAGATAATACAATACATTTCCTCTTTTGTTGCTTTTGCAACCTTTTGGTCATCTTTAAGATAAGTGATTTTTTTTTTCTTTTACATAAGTTGGCAAATGTCCAGAAAAGAAGATGCATTTGTCATAAACCTGGAGATGCTAGAGACATGAGGGACTTAGTGGTCCCTAAGACTATCTCTTGAGGCAGCGTTCCTAAAAATCTATTATTCTTCCGAGGTCTTTGTCACAGCTAGTGAGTCTTCTGCTCTGTCTTAAAAAAACTCGGTGATATTTCCTTTACTTTCCTTTCTAGAGGTAAAAGAGGCAATAGGAGACCCAGGCTGTTTTCAGCTCATGCCTAGTATGGGAAAAATCAGAAGGCTCCAGAGGTTTCACCAGAGCAGTTTTCTCTCAGCTCCAATCAGTAAGAATGAGAAAAGAAGATATGGCTTTGCCATAGCCTGCTGGGTCCATCGTTTTTCTTTGTTAGCAAACTACAATATCTGTGTTCATAGCACAAGAATGCAGCCAACAAATCCTAGACATACCATATATTTCATGGGTTTAGCAACCCATAAAAGTTGAGAGTAGCATCTGATTTATCTTGGCAAATGGCTCCAGCTGTTCTCAGGAACATATTTTTTTAATCAAAGGAGGTGTTCCCTAAATTAAGTCTCAATTTGTATCTCCTTGCCCAGGGATATATTTACAGAACTATTTGTAAAATATTATCTACTTCATAAAAACATTTTGAGTGCTTTGTTAATGCAGTGTGGTGGGACTTTCCTGTAATCACTGTTTCTTCCCAAAGGAAACTAACATGATGATTAGTAATTGCTGGATTATCAAACAGTGCACAAGCTCATTTTCTGGCCTAAGCAAGTTATTAGAGTTTCATAAATGCTCAGCCACATACATTATTCTACTATACTAACCTATTACTAAAGAGACCGCTGAGGAGAGGAGAAATGACCCATAAAGGGACAGAGGAATGTTTACTTTCCTGAACGATGTGGCGTTTTACTTGCTTGCTGTGCATGGTGTTGCTTCTTTCGGGTGTGAATGCAATGGGTGCCTGGCCCCCATGTCCCACAACATATTGATAAGGGGATAATGACAAGTGATAATGTTATACAAATACTTGAAGTTCAGCTAGGCCTGGTTTTAAATAGTGAGTTCAACCTTTACTCATCTGCGACCATCCAGCACTGCTGTTTTACGGTCCCTCCCTGCTCACCCTCCTACCAGCTTTTCTTTTTGTCCCTGAAGCCTAAATCCTGATATGACACAGAGATGAAAAATCTCCAGGCTGATCTCCATTGGGAAAAAAGTCTATTGGTCTTCACAGGCCTCCATAAATCACTAGACAACCTTCTTTCTTCCAGAGAGGAAATCGAAGGAGGAGCATGACAAATACGTATTTTTGACTGCTTAATATCTAATTTTAACTACTGGGTGAACGTCTTGGAAAGACAAGACAGAGATTTTTTAGAGGGATTTTTTTTTCCAGTGGAAAATGCTGGTTTGACAAAACTGAAATTTTTACTGGTACATATGGCTTTCATTAAAATATTTACAGAAGATGTTGAAATATTCTTTTCTTACCTTTTTGCTACAGCTTTTATGTTACACTGCTGTTTTACATAAATGCAAAATGAAGTCTAATTGAGTAAGTCCAAAGGAAACAATTCATCCTTAATGTTTGAACATTTCCTTCCGAGAAAAAAATCCGTGGCAGTCACTTTTATTTATGATTCAGAATGAAACCAAATTTTGAAGCCCTGGAGTTGTCCAGAGGATGGGATGTCTGGTTTCTGACTGCCCCTCCTTTTGGCACCGTTGTGAGATGGACAGCAATGCTGATCATGCCACAGAAACGGGACCGAAGGGGCGCAGCGCACAACATGGCCTGAGGTCTCTGCTCTATATCGCAGCATCCGGGTGCCACAAAAGCTCCATTCGGCAGCATCCCTGGAAAACTCCCTTTTAACCCACTCTAGTTGCTTTTTCTTTTCTAATTTATTGGGGTTTTTTTTCTTTTTCTCTTCCAGGGTCTTTTTTCACAGTCTTGGCTTGCTTTCTCTTTTCTCTCTCTTAAACGCTCCGGTGAGTGTAATGCTCCCTGTTGGTGGTCCATATGTAGGTTAGAGAACAAGGAGGACTGCTTTGCCCTTGCCTAGAGGTGGGTAAACTGCCTAAAATTTCTTCACAGGAGACATATTCAAATCCCTGCAGGAAGGTGGAAACATGGATGATATAAGACTAGCCTATTTCATGGTTTATAACTTTTATCAGTATGTAAATGAAAGACGGTGAGTGGCTCTTTCAAATGTGCACAGTAAAAGTGTTCATTTGGTCACGTTATCAAAAAATAAGCAATGAAAGAGATGGGGACATGGTAGAGAGAGTCAGGGACAGGGATGTGACTAGTGTACGAATGGAGTCGTCTTAACCTGTACTTGGGGATGTGTTGCAGACTTACTTTTTGACCCAACGAAAGTAATTCGCACAGGTTTTCAAAGCAGCCATTAACTTCAGGAGCCCAAATTAAAACACTGTGAGAGGGACTCCTCTCACTGGAGAGGTCCATACGTGCGGTGGTCACATATACCCTATTTAAGGCTAGGAGAAAGCGACAGCTGGATCTGAGAGATGTTACCCCTGGACTGCTTTGGATATCCACATTAGGATGAAACGTGTCTCTCAGAAATGCCTATTTCTATCCCCAGCCTACAAGGGGAGCCAACATGGCTAACCTGCACCTGAATATCAGCAGTGTAGATGTCTGAAGTTAGGTGAGAGGCATCTGCCCCGTGGCATCTTGTTTGATGCAGCTGCTGAGTGGCTGCAAACCCCCTAACCTCAAATGACACGCGCATAACAGGTATTTTGGAAGCAAAACCATTTTCTTTTGATCCAGTCCATGGATCTTGCAAAAATTTTAAACCTGACAGCTTCGTATTTTTTTTTCTTGAGGGAAAATAACCTCTCAGGACCATGCTGTTTCTGCTTCGTGATTCCTAAGGTTCAGGGCCGAACAAAAAAACCAAAGTGAGAAAGATGCTATTAGGAAATCACAGACACTGTTAAGGGCCTAAACAATTGTGCTGTTCCTTTCAGAACACAGTTGCTTAAGCAACAATTGTCTTGTTTTTAGAATTACAGCAGGGGTCAGGTAAGATCAGTGGCTTGTGCATTTTACTAATGGAGATGTTCAGTCTGGCAGTTTCAGTGCCTCCCCAGTTGCTATTTCTTGGTTTTATGCATGCGTAGCTATAAAACCACTTCAGGTCTCAAATAAGAAACAAGAATCCCTAAAAATTATAAGATGTCAGAATACAGAAACAGAGAATAGAGAAAACATAGATAACAATCCCTACCCATTCTATCTATCTATCTTCCCTGTGAATTTCTAGAAAAGGATAAAAATTGTGAAAAGATTAAACAGAAACTTCTTAGCTTTCAAATAGCAATCCAGTGTACTAATGTGCATCGCAGGCTGAATTCAGCCCTCATGTAAGTGACTGGAACACTCATGAAGTCAGGAAATTCAGGGAGTCAGGCTTATGCCTGAATTCGGCTTCATATGTTACACGGGGGAGCTCATATTATTTTCCCTTGGGGTGGAAATACAGTTTTCAACCCGGATCTGTTACATCCCTTCAAAAATAGTATACAAATTCCCTGTGATAGAAGCTCAGCTACACCAAATAGAGCTTTATGCAGCACTCAGAAGCAAAGGAATAAAGAACTGCTACAGCCCTAACGCAAGCTGGGATGAACATGATGTGTATCTGATTTCTGGTTTGAATTCAGCAGGCTTCTCTATTCTAAAAGAACAAATGGATCTTGCTTCCCCAAGCATATGGCAGCAACACATGCAATTTACATCCCATATGGGGTCTCTTTCAGGCAACCGTCAGACTATAAAATGTCACGAGGCATTGCTTTAGATCCCCATTATGTAGTGCAGACACTTAGCATTCCCCTTTGTAGCATTGTCCATAGCTCCAGGAGAGGTGCTTTTAATATAATTGTTGTTTGTGCTGCATTAGTACCTGAAAGTTAGGGAGCACTGCAACGTCTCTGCCATCATACTGTGAAAAATGTAGGATTCCTTCAGATGCCCATGCTCTAATTTAGCAGCAGATGAAACCAGCTGGTGTGACACATAATGAGAAAGAATGGGACAGGAAAAACAATGCTGTATGGTTATTACATAGCACTTTTATCACTTGCTCTCAAAGCACTTGGCAAAACAGTGTCAGCAAAATTATTCCCGTTTGAAAGATGGGGAAACTGAGGCACAAGTGGGTGACTTTTCAGACCATGGCAAAGCAGTGGCAGAGCTGGCATCAAAGGCAGGCTCCTAAGTCGCAGTCCAGCTCTTCACACACCTACCCACACTGCCTCCTCCTCACATACTTCAGTCCTGTTTAAATAGATCACGCAGTATCTATGAATAGTTCAGTCACATACATGTAAATGTGTGGGCAAAAACCCACAGAGAATAGGCCTTTTTATTTCTTTGGCTGCCTGCACAATCACGCTTAATTGGCACTGTTCTATAGGCAACACAATAAAAATGCCTAGCAGAATGATCAGATGCAGGTTTTGAAGACTAGTATCAGAAGGGCCTTGCTTCCATGATGAAGAAAGAATGCATATACTCAGTGGGAAACGAGATATCCAGGCAAATGAGGCTAGAATTTCTGGCATAGCAGAGGATGCAAATCAACAAGGCATTAAAGTAAATAAACAGATAGAACCTGGAAAGGGAAGAGAGAATATTTGTGCTTGATGTAATTATAAGGAAGACAGCAGCAGAAAGGGAAAAATACAGGAAAGGAAATTGCTTTATCAGTGCACATGCATTCGTTTAAGTGGGTTTGATACCAGGAAGGCCAAGAGGAGGAAGGATTCATAAATTTCCATCCCAGTGGACTATTATGAACGCCCTGTTGGGCACAGCAAGTAACTCAGGCTGTGGGAATTCACCTCCCACTGGACCTGAAAGACAAGGAGAATGCTCAGTGAGAGACCACCGAGGTCAAGGAGAATGGTGACGACTCAGGGAAGGGGAGTAAGATGCAAAGGATGTTGATGTTTTAGCCTAATAACATGACTTCCAGGTTAATGGGTCGCTCTTATAAGCACGTTAGAGTACGTAGTCGGGATGACCAACATACTATGAGATTCTCTTTCCAAAGGAAGAAAGGAGAAGAACAGAGGAAGCCATTGACAAGAAGCATTAGAGGAATAATCAGAGAAAAAGGAAGAGATCTTGAGAAGGGCAGAACTGCCAAAGCCAAAGAAAGAAAAGGTTTCAGCAAGGGCAGTAAAACTGATGGCACCAAAGCCAGTTAGGAGGCTTAGGACCCAAGGAAGATATGGGCTGGTAGTTGGGAAAGAAGCGATGGCACCTAGCTTATGTGCCACCCACCATCTGTTCGTCCCATTTCACTTACCCTTGCACAGGAGCAGATGAGAGGATTTTAGTTGTGTGGCAAGAACCCTGTCTTGAAGGATATTATTTCTCTTCACAAGCCAAGCTTATATCGCATCCTTCAACCATCCCAACAGTGACACCGTTGTTGATACAGCTGACATGACATGGCAGTGCCACGAAACCCAGATAGTTGTACTATGAAAACCCAAGCGTTTCACCACAGCATGTCACATAGCCGGTCTCCAGTCAGTAATTTGCCTGCTGTAGTGTGGTTTTACAGAACACAAGGCTGTGACCAAGGGCACTCTGGGCACAAGGATGCACACATAGGCTGCTGTGTTTGAAAGGAAGCGGAGAGAGAGGAAAGGGTCTGCAATATTGGCCCCTTAGCAAGAATTGGCAAAAATGTCTGGAGAACTTAGGCTGGACAGGAACATTACACCAATCTGCTCTGCTCAATGCAACCCTCTGAAGTTCCTGGAGGCATTAATCTGACGTTCTCCTTTCACCTCTTCTAGTTATCCTGGCCCTTTTTATTGCGACTGTATATTAAGTCACTCTAGGCTTCACCTTTAAGTTTGCATGCAGCAAGTTTTTGATGTACGTTTTTAATACATTTTCTTTAGTTCACTCAGGCAACAGCTTCCCCAGTGCCAAACACCCACACCCAGCCTGCCGTGTGCAGGAGGCTTTCCATTTACTCCAGTGAGCCAGGTCACGCCACAGTCAAAGCCTCATTCCTGGGAGGCTCACACTGGGTTATAAAACTGATAATGTCATGAGGACAGCAAGCCTAGTGCTCAGACACAGTAATTGCTCAACAGTCCATGGGAGAAATATTCACAGTATATATGAACAGCCAGCACGGGGAGACCAGAAGGTCCAGAAAGACAAACATTTTTCTCCGATGGAGACCTCTAGATGACTTCTCTCTGCCTTCGTCTAGACTGCAATTAACCTTATGAATTCAGGTAATTATTCTATGTCCTGACTCTTGTGCGAGTGGCTTCAGAGAGCCTTCTCCCCTCTGTCTCCAGCAACAGCAGTCCACAAGGACATTTCAGATCTTAATTGAAAGGGAAATGTTTGCCAAAGGTCAGTTCAAGTGGAAGAAAAGCCCCTTTCGTTGTGGCTGGGGGGAGAGCAGAGCACATAAGTATCCCAAGGGAGGCATGGAGAGCCTTTGTGATTTATTTGTTAGGAGCCAGGTGGGAACCAGGGAATTTTCCCCCTCTTATTTATTTTTGCCCAGCCTTTACAAACTCAACGCATTTCTAGCAAGGACATACATCCTAGCACAGTTCTCAAGATTGTCCTTTTTTCCCCACACTTATGCACACACATGATAGATCACACTGTTTGTAACTTTGTGTAGATTAGTGCACAGGAATGTTTAAATAAATGGTTGGAGTGGCTCATGTCACTTGCTGATGACCACTGACGACTTTGAATGCAAAACAGCATTCAGAGACCAGAAGGGCACCCCTCTTGGATTTCACTTGAGATCACAACACCAACACTGATGCAGAGACTGAAGTTTAAGAAGAAAAAGGATGGGAAATTCCAAAGGACATGCTGAAGGCCTCCTGACGGTTTGAGGCAGATGCAGGAAATACATCATGAATGATTTTAGCAAGGTCTTCTGCCAAACTGGACATCTACCTCTTCGCTGTGCAGACATTTCTCTATAGACCCAGATATCTCCGTCAGCTCTCTTTTTGTTCCAAAATTTTCCATCTCAGATAAATGTAGGATGACTTCTCTCTTATTTTTGTGGTTACAGACAATATATGACATAAATGGAGCAACACATTGTATTCATTATTTAGGAGTGAGGGGGTTTTTTCCCCTTAAAAAATCTCTCATTTGAGGCCTTTGTTTCGCACTGTATTACACTCCTGGGTCCTGGGAAGCTGAGAAATGCATTGGGATTCTGGGACTGAGAGATGGGAATGGTCGGAGGAGGAACAGTCAGTCCATTCCACAGATGATTTTGATAATTCTGGCCATGCTGAGAGTCTCTGAAAGACAGAAAGAAGATCCTGGCTACAGGACAGTCCCCTGACAAGCACGTCAGTGTCAAACACTGGAGGTGGCTCCAGGATGGTCAGAGCAGGAGCCCAGGGTGTCAGGCAGCCATGGACTCGGATGCTTGGGAAGGAGGATCCCCAAAGTTTGTAGGCTCTCAGCAATCTGTCCCCTCACCAGGTAAACACCTGGGTTAAAGGACACATATTCTCTTCAGCAGCCTGCTGAAAAAGGAGAGAAGTAAACATTTCCTAAAGGAAGACTGAGCTCTATCAAGAAAAACTGACTTGGCAAAGTGTTTTGATACTGAGTGTCACAACTGCAGCTGAAAAAACTGCCACCAGTTTTTGCAGAGGTTTCGCGGTTAAGCATGCCCTCCTGCTTAAGCATGTGCTTAAGCATGTCCCATGTTTGCTTCTGCAAGCTGCCACTGTAATACACGTTCTCCATCTTCACTGTGGTATTAGGCAACCAGGCATCTCTGCGAACAATGGCTCTCCATCAACAGGTTGAAAAAGAGGACTGCTTCGAGAAAAGGCACTCGCTACCTCTTTTGGAGACAGTCCAGATATTTAGGATGTAAAGGCTAATTCAGTTAAGCCATGTAAGGCCAATACTCTGCAGATTACCTTTTTTAGCTGCCTAGACTTTGGCATAACAACCCTGATATGCTGTCAGCTACAAGGGTCTTCTTTTTTTATAATAGACCTTGACGCCTGGTTTACACAGGCAGCAGTGATCTGGAGACACATAGTATGTGCTGTCTTTCAGAGATACTGACTGCTTATGGTCCATGCAATTTCTGTGAATTTATTTCTCCTGAAGGTCAGGTCCCATGTCTATAAATTAGCCTGGCAACTCAGCAGGGCCCTGATTCTTGTCACTTGCAATGTATGGTGTTCAGAATAAACATGCTTGTTCTTCTTCTGTCTGCCTCAGCAATGGGGAAGAGTAAGAAAACCCATCATGGTCCTGAGCATTAGCAGTGGGCTCAGCACCAGGAAACAGCTTTATGCCATTGCAAAATGGGGCGAGTCCTAAAGGTTACAGGTGAAGCAACTGCCCTGGCTAACTAGCGACGATCTCACAGGTCTGCCTGTGTGGGAAGGAAGCTCCCATAGTCATCTCCGTTGAAATAGTCGTGTTACGTCTAGCTGCAGAGACGGGAACAAGGAACGGGTGACTTTCTGATGTAGTCAGAGCTAAAAACTTCAAACTGGTGACAACTGCCTGCCCCCACAATTCAGAATCCATTCTGCTTTTATAAACCTCTGATACTGATTGGTCTCTCAGAACATCAGAAAAGTTTTTCCTTGGCAGAACCAGTTATTATCCTGCTATATGGATACCTAAAAGCAATGTGTGCGTGGTCACTACAATACAGTCTTTCAGAGCAATTTATTTAACCTGTTTTCCTGAGCCCTTAATTGCAGTCTTGTGAACCCTAGTTACTACCCTGACCAAATCAACAGTATAGCTGGAAGAATAACTATAATCTCCTGGCTTCCTTTTCCCAGGAAGGCAACTAGTAAAATGGATAGTTCTGCTGTACTTCCTATAGCTGTTTTTGATTGCATTTTCCTCCCTAGTGCTACAATAAGAATTAAACTCCTGTCTCTGGTGCAGTTTTCAGATACTCTCCTGCTGTGAAGTGATGCTCTGAAATGCCCAGTGATTCACAGCTTTGATATTTCATGTCTAATGGAATTATTTCTGGATGGAATTGTTACCTTCCTGAGAGAGAGACACTCATAAAGCTGGTAGGAGACAAATTATATGCGTCCACCCTTGTCTCCTCCACAGCGCTTCTCAAAATCAAATTACTTGGCTACACTTTTAAAAATTCCTCCTATTGCACGAGTGTGTAAGCAATTTAAAGTAAAACATGGGACATCATTGTAATTAGCAAAACACGGGAACACAGGGTTACAAATGGATTTAGGAAAGACCGAGTTGTGTCAGGCACAGAGGTGTAAGAGAGGGGGATCTGAAAGCTCTCTCTTCTTCCTTTGTAGATCATACTATCAGTAGCTCTGCATTATAGGATTATATGCCTATAAGGCATATGTATAGATCACCATATGAGGTGTGTTCTGTAATTGCTGGATTGGGATTAAGACATTTTATTGCTTGAAGGCAGTCTGAGTTTAAAGTGCTTTGAAACCTCCCCCTGTTCCTGCCCCTGCTCCCTTCTGAGGTGGCTGTGCCCGGGAGGAGCCCGAAGGGCTGCCCTGACAAAGGGGAAACCCCCTGGAGCGGTGCATGTGTCAATCACCCTCCAGTGTCTGGTCCTCAGAAATCCCCCAAAACTGCTCTGGGATTCAAGTCAGAAATCTGAGCGGCGGAGTGGGGCTTGAAAGCCTGCTGGTGACTCATGCAGGGATTTTGTGGTGCTGAGAGACATTTCTGTTCAATTAGTTAAATTCCCAAAGTAAGCAAATATCCTTCAAATGATATCAATTACAAAAAGTTCTAGTCTGCCCGGGGAAAGTGTAACGCACCATCTGTGGGGCGCCATCCTTGGGGTGCCCCGCACTGGCAGGTTTGCAGGATGGGTGCAAACCTCCCCCTGCTGAGGCTGCAGTGGGGTGGGGGCTCAGCCCCACAGCGCCAGGCAGGGGGTCCCAGGGCAGCCAGCCCCCCGGCAGCACAGCAGGGTGCAGGGCATGGATCAGCCCATCAGTGGGACAGCATGACCTGCTCTTGAGCAGAGCGGTTTGCAGAAAGCATCAAGGGCTTTGCTGCAGCTGAAGCCCGCCTATGGGGCGAGCATGCCCCAGGCACGCAGGAGAGCCTCCCGGGCGATCAGAGTGGTGCAGAACCCATCCTTACGCCACCAGCGAGCATGACAGGCTGCTCTGGCAGGGGGTGGCACGTGAGGAGAGCACTCTGACACCTGCATTTCTAACCTGGGTCTTCTACAGCCCTGTGGGGACACCTAAGCAAAGGCTTTTATGTGGCTGCCTGTACTTGGACTCAGTAATGTAACTTTTCTGCGTGCACGCTAGAGTGTTTCTTGTTTCAGGTTCTGACAGGTTTTCTTTATTCGTTACCCCAGTAAGAGCAACAGCTAGCCCTGAGCGCTAGCTCTGTTGGAGAACCCAGGGAGTAGTGGCTGGCAGTTTGTCAAACATAACCCTCTAACACAGTAAACACCCTGGCCAAATCCAGCTGGGGCACAGCATAGGAAGCAAGATGGGAAAGGCTATGGCCTCCATTTCATGCCACAAACAGAATCCAGTTTCTGCCAGACAGCTTTCTAAGCTGTGTGGCCGACTCCAAAACACGTGTTTAAACATCACTGAGTTGGCGTTACTGTGATCAGCCTGGTAGTTACCTTCAGAAACAGGTGCCCCACGCTGGGGCACGCAGAAGGGTTGTGGATCCCGCGTGCCGTACCTGGGGGCATGGGGGGCTTCCCACCTCCCAGGGCTGGGACAGCAAACTGACTGCACACACTACCCCATATGCCCTGCTTCCCACCGGCGAGGAATTGGGGCATGTGAGCAGCAAGGGGGCCATGGCGTGCTCCTCTGCGTCCACTAGTCCAAACTGTCTGGGAGTGGGACTGTGGCGTGTCCCATGGAGAACATCCACCTCACATTCAGACAGTGGGTGAGCATTTCAACTGAGGATGCTGGAGAGGACAGAAGTCAGTCAGGTGAGACACCGTTGAACTTGCTGGCTATGAGCTGGAGAGGGACCTGTGAACTCCTATAACCTGTGTGAGTAGTTTAGTTTTCTCCCTCCAATGAACATTATTTTGTGCTTAAATAGCTAAGCATGACCTGCATCTGCCCTGCCCACTCTGCAGTACTCTTCTCCAGCTATCACTGCTGTTCCTCACAGTTGGACTTAAGTCTTGGCTAAACTAAGTAATTTTGATCAGCAAAGTTTGCAATTTTGATGCATATCCCTCTTTCTAGATATATTATGCTTGTGCTGGAGCCTGCTTTGCACAGATGCCAATCCCCTTAAAACAGGCCCATTACAGAGCAGCAGAATTCAATAGTCCTCTAACAGATAACACAGACCACAAGAAGCTTTCCAAGGGATTTGGCAGGGTCGGGCAATACTTTGACTGTGGTTGTGAAAGATCTGCTCTCTGAATGGAGTCGCCTCAGATTGTTTGCCCCTAGAGAAAAATCCTCTACATGCATACGCATGGAAGGGATCATCAGCATTTACAGAGGCCACAAAGGTTTGGGATTTCTTCAAAGAGTTGGTAACAAGATTGTGTAAGAATCAAATAGCCTTGCAAATAGCTGTGTTCCATTAGTCATGACAGCAAATGCTGGGCTGAATAAAATGTTTATTGTGGCTTATGAAGTGTCTCTGTACACATAACCTTGGGCAAGGCCCAGAAATTCTGGGCTCTGCATTTGAAAGGCAGCTGGTTAAATTGCGGTGGCAAAATAATAAAAAAAGCACTGTTTATTTGCTCAATACATTAACCAAGTGATTAACTGAGTAATGGGAGACCCAGAAGAAAGAAGAAACCTTCCTCTGTGTGTCAAGTCTGTTTTTCAGACTTTCCACCAGCATTACACATTCCTGGAAAAGAAAACTAAGCTCGATATACTTCAGCTCAGTCACGAAAGCTCTCCCCAGACTGAACGATCAGCGCGGTGCATCACTCAGACCTTCATGCAGCTCCTCCTCCCTCTCTTGCAAAATAAGGCAGCAAAATAATTATGGGTAACTTAGTGGCCTGTCTTGAGGGGTAAATGTTAATTTAAGAGTTCTGGAGGACTTCACGCAACCAAACCTGGGTGCCTCCTTGCTATTTAATTCATCTAATTATTCCTGTATTTCCTTTTTAGCAACTCAGCTTCTCACAGGAGACTGCCTCTGCTACCAGACAGTGGGTAAATCTGCTGTAGATTTTTTTCCAGTGTCATTTCTGATGTAAGCTGGTGCAAATAAAATATTTAATTCTGTTTGGGAATTCTTATTTTTCTGTTTCCTCCTGATTGTCCAGGCTCCCCACTCAGTCCTTTCTAAGTTACTGTTCCTCATGTTCTCAGAGATACTAATTATTTGTAAATTCTTTCTGCAGGCCTCTCATCTGCTGTAGTTACTGTGCTGTCTCTTAGCTTTGTACATAAAGAAATGCACACGGAAAAAATGTTGTTCTTACTCCCTGAGGAAATCACAGAACAGCATTTTGCCCCTCTTTCTCCACTGAATCTCTAACTAATGTTAGATCACTTTTAGATGATCACTGAGGGTAACCAAAGAATCCCACCACTGCTGGTAACAAGCTGGAGAACAAGTGCTTACAGAGTGTGTAAACTGCTAATAAGCAATACTGCATTTCTAACTCTAGGTGTAGTAATCCTGTGAAGGGCCGTGAAGGTACTGAGGGAGTGGGTAGGGTGCCAAAGCACAAGACCTAGGGCCATTTGAGGTGCCGTAGGATGTCTTTGCTGGCCACCAGTTTCTGCTCTAAGTGCCCCATTGGTCCTGTGTCACATCTGCCAGGCCTGTGCAGATGTCACCAAGACCCTCAGCTGCCTAAAATGACATTAGAGGAGTAACCTCTGGGCCCCTGACCCTCCCCTGGGGCCTCAGCTGGGTTCAGACTTACCCTGGTCATATCGAAGCCAGATCTAGTACTAGCTTTGCAGCTGCGGCTGGGCTTTGGGCACCAAAGTTAGCATGCATATATCCCCTTGGGACACAGCACAACCACAGTGCCTGTCTGTGTGTGAGGTCTGGATGTGGCTGTACATATGGTAGCACGCAACCCGCCCCACAGTGAGGAGGAACAGGGCAGGGGGCTCAGTCCTCCCTTTGTGCCTCTGAGCAGGTGATGAATTAGGGTGGCAACTACCCCCACTGGTGCATGGTCCTGGAGAGGGACCAGAACACAGCATTGCAAATGTGTAAGGGTGAGATATCAGAGCAGCAGGTTGTTAAACGAGTCAGATGTGGGTGAGACTTGATAGACCCGAACTGGCCCAGGACCATTCTCTAGGTCAAAGAGAAGAGTAGGACTTTTGGGGAAGGAAGTTCTAGGCTATCAGGACTCAGGCCTGAGCCTCTCTGTAAAAAGACGGAGAAAACAATATCCTATCCTTCAAGTGCACTCAGCAATGAAAACAGCACTTCTACTGATCAAAGCATAATAAATGTAATGAAAAACACTGTAAGCTATTAGTGACTGCTACCTGTTATGTACTTGTTTTAAGCCCTTTGAACGCTGATAACTATTTTTTTTACTCTAGAAAATCTTTCTACATTATTGCTGTTTCCTTTACTCGCCGCATTTGCAGTCATCACCTGTAAATTCATGTAATGAATTCATGAGGAGTCTGGATGGCATAATAATACTATCTTGCACGCTACCACAGCTACCACCCAGCAATCCCAGGATGCTTAACCTGTGCAACTGGATTAAGCCTCACAGTGCTGTTCTGCTGCGTGGGGAGGCAGTGAAAGTCCCTTCAGGCAGAACAGGAACCCTTCAGGGCACCATATTCCTGGGTCCCTGGGGCAGAAATGTACATGCCTATTTGGTACCAACCCAACGCCTCGAGGAAGTGTCAGATCTGCTCTGCATGCACCGTGCAGACAGCCTGCACATGTTCAGTAAATATGCCCCACCAGGATGTGTCTGGCTCCCAGCACACACCACACAAACTAGATATGGCACGTGCAGAAACATGCAGTACATTCAGTGCTTCCACACAATGGTCAGTCGCTCAGCACATATGCACTAAGTCCACCCAGTACTTCTAAATAGTATCAGAATAGCTGATGGTGTGAGCAGTTTGTGCAAGACAGAGGAAGGACTATCATCCTTTGCTGTGTATGTTCACAGAGGAATAGAACCGTATGAAATTACCCCCCTGGAAATGTTGGACTCCATCGCTCACGTGCTGTGCAGCAGATCTATGCATGTGTTTTAAAAATGTCAAGGGGATTCAGATGTCTGGCATCCTGCTCAGATTCCTAAGTATAAAAAGAGTCTGCGATAACCTAGATGCGCGTTAGCTCTAATCAGAGCACAGAGAAGCAAAAAAGTGGCAGATAATTGTTAATCTGTTCACCATGAAACACTTAACAAAACAGCTTTGTTATTATAGATCTGCCTGACTTCACTGATAGTACATTAATCAACACAATAAAACTTACATTAATGCGTTTTTTATGAGAGGACTAGCAAAATGAGTTGTCTTACTCTCAGATAGCACTAAAATCAGTTTAGTAAGGATACCTACAATTCTAAGCACTGGAACAGCTCACTAGCTCCAAAAGGACCAACCATACTTTTAAGTATCTTGCTGAACTGGAACCTAATTCACAAAGCAGGACCTAAAGCAACCAGAAATATACTGTGTTGCATGCATTTTCCTCCACATACTAAACTGGGAAGTAAAACATTGATTTCTAGCACATATCCTATTCCTCCATCACTGACGCAGCTAGATCTCTGCTGAAGTGCCACTGAATTATTGAAACCCTTGTAATGTTGTAATGGAAAACGTTAATTTTAACAAGAGACACACAAATGCCTGCAAAAACAATGAATCAATCATAAGTGGGTACATAAACAAATGTATTTTTCTTTTCACTTCAGTGATCTGTGTGGCCCAGCAGTGAACTCCAATTTTGAAAGGAATTAAATAATGTTTTGCAGCTGGTCAGAAAATGGAAACCCATTTGCAGAATTTTTAAAAGATCACAGACATTGTTCCAGTATTACAGCAGGAAAAAAAATAGACATATTCCTGAAACTAATTAGAAACAACAAAGAAGGTGTTTTTAATAGTATTCAAAGCTTTACCTGAAATATTAAACACACACATCCAGCCATCATAAAAACTACAAATGTTATGAATCTGTTTACTACGGAGAGGGATTAGCTGAAACGTACATCATGCTACAGCACCAGACAAAATGTAGCAAACTCTTTCCACAAAAGAGCTGTATACAGTTTCATCATATGGTGCCCCTCATGTCCGCTTAGAAAAAAAGAAACGGAAAACTTGCTTCTTTAGCCAAAATTCTGTTTAGGGAGTGAAGGTCTAGGGGAGATGGACAAAGAATGAACCGGTTCCTTCCAGCCATCTCTCTCTGCTGCATCCAGCTCTGCAGAAGCTGCTCTATTCCAATTCCGCAGCAATATCCTCCTGTGCCAGCCCACAGGAATGTCATGGAGAAGGATAATGCTCTCAAGGCCTCTACATTTTTGGTGTCAAACAGGAGCGGGATTTGGAGGTTGGCTGGAGAACAGAAACAGGAGTCAGGGTGCCCAGGAAGTAAGTGCGGGCAACCAAGGCAAACAGTAAAGCACTGCTTCTCTGCGCACACTCCCTGAGATCAGCAGTTAAATGGACAGGTTTAGGGAGAAGGTTATGTCTGTCTGTACGAGTTCCAACACAGCTATGTGTAGACTGTGCTATGCCTATGATGCTGGTAGAGCCAATCATTAAAGTACAACCTTGGAACGTTTTCTGTGATGCTGATCACTAGAAAGGATAGCCAACTTGGAGCATCGAGATGAAAAGCAGCTTTTGCAATAGTGTTTATTGTCTTGAACATTTTTGCGAATGTAATCCAATATTATACAGCTAACTATACAGTTTTATTAAAGAATCATTCATTGCCTTGATCCTTTCTGAAGAAGATCTATGTATTTGCGGACCAGAATATTGTGCCGATGAGGAATATTTTTCTCTTGGCAGGAATCCAAGCATCAAAACGTAGGCTTTTGTAGCCGTGGTGAGTAATCTGTCAGCAGGGAAACCATGACAGCCTAGAGGAGGAAAAAAAGAAAAAATCCAATCACATTGGAAACAGATACTCCATAAAAATAAATAAGGGGGAAATATTTTCCAGCTCTAAAGTCTTGTGTTGAAAATTATTGCCCTGACAAAAGCTGCACGCTTATATTTATTTGCTAGAGTTTCTGATGAGGAATCAGGAAAGAGCTGAAAAATCAGTTAGGATGTTCTGTATTGTAGCTGATGATAGGTTTTCTCAGTGCAGACAAAATACATTAATGGACAGCCTAGGAGAAATTCAGACAAAGCATGTTTAGACCAAATGCTGAGGCGTCTTTGGTGTGTTATATTGTATCCTCAGCTACTGCGAGGAGATGCTGTAGGTACCCAAAAAGCACATGGGCTTGCTTGTGGATGTCCGCAGAACTTCTGTTAGCATCAGTGAGAGCCATACTTGCATAAGGACTTTGAAATTTATCCCATTTTAGCTATACTTTCTGTGGTAAAACATGGAAAATCCTCACTGAGGTTAATAGTGCATCATCTACCTCTCCCGCCCTCCCCTAGTATTTGGCACACACTCCAACAAAACCTTAGGTATGGCCGTGAAATGAGAGTAATGGGAATGTCAGCTAAATAAAACATGGTGTTGCAGCAGCTCTGCCATCCTCCCCACACCTATGTACATAACAAGTCCCATGCTTGCTTGGTTTTGACAACGTATTACCTGGTTCACACTTTTGTGATTTCACAGCAATGTCTGGCTGCAAATTGTTATTTTGGCCCAGAATTGGATTTACAAGGGTTCTCCAGGGGTTGTGGTCTTGTTGCCTGTCCTTCCTTTCCCTTCAGCACTGCCCAGTGTGACAGGTAATCCCAGGCACACAGTGGGGACTGAACATAGAGCTGTGCAGCCCCCCCACTGCTACCCACATCGTAGCTGCACTCAGCCCTGTTTGGAACTACAGCTGAGCAAATAATTTATTTTTCAGTTTGCTGTCTGAGCTGAAGGTGGTAGAAAATAATATATAAACAAGACCCATATATTCATTGGTTTTATAGCTTGATAAAATACAAATATGACATTTTTCTTAACCAAACAAAATGTGTAGCTTGAACCCAAAGTAAAGGGTTCATTTTCTTTTTAAAAAATAATATTTAGGGCAATTAGAAGCACTGAAAAACTAAAATAAAAAATATGAGCACTTTTGGGAATGTTAAGACCAAAACTATGAATTTAACACAAATTTGTTAATAATGTTAACTGTGTCCAAAATCTGAGGTTTTGGTAAATACAATAGTCAAGCACTTATTCACTCGGAGCACCCCTAGAGTTCATCTGAGAGCCCTGACAATGCCATTTCTGGATTTTTTTCCACCTTTGAAAGTTTTCACTAGCTTTTGCCAACATGATGGTTCTAAAGCCGACAATAAATAACAGGCTACTGAGATCTGGCAGTAATTTTCTGAAATTCTAGGAATGCTGAGAGGGGAGTTATGGTTTATGTTAAATGCCAAATGTCCTCTCATGGTTCCCATGGACCACACAGTATTACCCACACCATAACTTTTCAGGGTCCTTCAAAGCTTTGCTCTTGCAGCACTTTCTCGGGGAAAGTTCCCATTGGTGTCAGTGGCAGTTTTTCTTGAGAGAGAACTGCAGAATCTCTAGCTTCAAGTGTTTGGGAAATAATTGTAGCTTCTAAGACCAGTCCCTGGGACCTCAGCATTTAACATGTTTTAAAATTGAGCAGGTCAGTTAATCATTACAGTAAACCCAGTGATTTAAATATCAAAAAATTACAGTTTATACTGTCGATTTCACTTAGTGATAAAAACTGGGTCAAGCAACAGCAGATTATCATCAAAATAGGTCACATTTGTGTCCAGAAGTATTTGTGCTACATATATATGTTGCCTATAGTCAAAATTGTGAGGTGTTGTGGGGTGCATTTGAAACATATGTATTAACATTTACTGTTTATTAAGGAACCAAGCTGAATCCAAGCCTGTAGTGTAAGGCAGAACAGAAGCTGAGCCTAACCTCTAACTACTGTTATCTTCCTTTTTTTTTACCATAATTGTCCATTTTCTGTTTTCAGCCTCCTGGAAAACCAATGATCGTGGAGAATAAAATACTTCATCATCAACTTCTTCAGGTTTTCTGGGTAAACAATGTAAAAAAGTCCAGTTGGAAGCAGCAGATTTTGCAGTCTGTAGATTAAAAAGCATATAAAAATAAAGAAATATGTGAGGACATTAATAAAATCTTTAACTAGTAAAAAGGTTAACAAATTTTATATTAGCTCCCACTCTAGCTACTTTGATGATGAATTCAGAAGAACTCCATTGACTTCAAAAGAATTCCTCATCTGTGAATAAGATGGGAATATCCCTATTTAAGTCAGTAAGAGTTCAGTGCCGACTTCACAAAAGTCAAATTTTTACTCCTATTTCACAAAAGTCAAATTTTTACTCCTATTTCTCTGGCTTTAGTAGGGGAGTAAAAACGGCAGTGACCTAGTGGATCAATAAAGTGCAGTCTTTATTTGAATGCCATACAGTAATATAATACTATCGATAATTGCAACAAGAACATACTAAACCATGATTTAAAAGGCTATATTTTTTTTCTTTTGATATTGTCACTCATAAGATATTGATCTAATACCAATGAACAATGGGTTAAAGCATTTTAGGCCAGTTCAGAGACATACCCATCAATAGTACTTTGTGAACTTATGTTAAAGTACAGCCAATTAAACCAGTAATTCTATCAGCAAGGAAAATGCCCTTTTTATCTTGGACAATTAATAGTTTATGACTTTACATTTTCTCTAACTGATTTTCTGCTGATAAGCATTTCAACTAGATGATCTTAAAGACATATATTTAATGCTTTATTCATTGACAGATATACAAAAAATTGCCCCAAATGCTGCCCAGGCATTTAAGAGTTAATCTGTGAGCTGCTCATTCTAAATAAAATATAAGGAATCATTTCTGGTAGCAAAGAAGAAATGCAAAGTTAGAAATAGTTTTAGGTCATAAAGAAGTAAAACATTAGCTCTCCTGCACATGTTCTGGAGTTAGAGCTCATCGAGAAGCTCTGAAAGAGGCCAACCCACGTGAAGTGTATAAGATAACTCAAACTTTGTTATCTTTGTGAGCTTTTCAAGCTGGAGGGAGGTTTGTACGTGGTTGTTCCATGGCCTCACTCAAAAAAATACCAAACCCATGCTTTGCTGATGTTGATTCTTATAAATGCAAACTGTAAAAGCATCAACAAAAAACTAAATCTCAATTTTTACCTGCATTGTAATCTGATAACCTTGAAATGCCTTTAGTCTTTCTTTCTTTTCCTCTTCTTGTCCCATACTTATCCATGTATCTGTAACTAAGACATTGGCACCATCTGCAGCTTCCAAAGGATCTGTTGTGAGAAGTAACTTGGTACTATACTAATGTGAATAAAATAAGGAAGATCAGGAAGACAAGGAACTTCAACTTCATCTATAACGAAAATAAACTCTATTCAAACTACTCTGCTAAGCTATTTCTTAGGCTCCTACCTCTCTGGAGTACTGTTCAGTTATTTTAGTTATTCTGAGGTCCGGCTCAAAGCCCTGCCAAAAGAGATGATGGGTAACATATCATGGAACATACAAAAGATCCTTACTGATTGTTAACACTGGTTAGAAAAATACTGATTGAACCATTTGCCATGAGAAGAAGAATGTCTTGCAGAACTGTAAAACTGGAGGAAATTATGTTGATTTTGTTGAAAGTTTATTTTGGAGATAAACTGGTGGAAAGTGTTCTGGTAAGGTAAGAAAAATGCGTTTCAACAGTTACAGAATGAAATACCTATACATAATTTAATTTTTTGTTCTAAACTGATTCTTTGTTTTATATTTTATATTGTATTACAATGCAGCATTCTAAAAAGCTGCATCACCGATCTGAACCAACCAAGATGCAACACTTCCACCAATCTGAAACAACTTTCAAATTTTTTTGGGGGGGAGAGGGCATTGGATGACTTTGCAATACTTTTTCAAATGGAATTATCATCCTCCGTGGTTTATACTGTAGTTATGAATTCCCCTCAGCCCTTCTGAAGTGGGACTCAGTAGAATTACTCCTGCTTTGCATCAAAATAAATGAATCGGGATTCTGAACCTCAGTTCTGAAAGCTGGCACTCGAGATACATGCAAGCACGACTAGCTGAGGCCCTTGGGAAGTATCCAAGTGGCTGAGACAAGAATGTGCAAAGTTTGCTTTCCTTACCCCATGTGCATGGCTTTCCTACCTTGGGAGTTGCAATATGCAGGTGCATTCCCATCTTTGCAGCGCTCATCATGATGGAGTGGAGGACGTTGTTTCCGTCCCCGATCCAGGTGATAGTGAGCCCGTTCAGCCCGCCATAGTGCTCCTGCCAAATGAATCAGGCAGCCCTGGGGTTATGTTCCAGGTGAGCTGAGCAAGCTGATGCCCTAGTTAGGAGGGATTGATAAGACGGGTCTGGTGCAAAGAAGGCTGGCTACCTTCAAATGCTAGCTGCATGGAACCATACCTTTAATTGAACTTACTGCAGCTACAAGATGGTCGGGGAGGGAAAGCCCCCCCGTGTCTTACGTGGAGACCCAAGTGCTGCAGCTTTCTCCAGTTAAGGACACATTGACACATATGCCATATGGTGAGGCCCAGGCTGAGAGAGACAGCACCAGACACACAGTAGCTTTAGCACCAAAGCCATACAGCCATAGGTTGGTGCTCATAAATATCAGTGAATGGTAGAAATTCTTAATTTAGAGGCAGTCCTAATGCCTAGGATAGCACTCCTTCCAGCTTTCCCCCAGATAGTGAAAATATCCCTATTCAGGTTTGCTCTGGCTTGGTTGTCTCTACACGATGCTCCCTGCGGCCATGGCAGTGGCCATGCCCTTAGAGTGCATTTTAGCCGTCACAGCTGTACAGCACAGCAGTGTTTGAAAGCAGCTGTGCCACTCATGGCCTGCAGGATTTGCTCTCTGTTGTACAGCCAAAGAGTGCAGTGATCTTTTTAAAGTGTGGATCACCTGAACTTGAAACAGCATTACAGCGTTAACTGTAGCTTTGCCTGATGGCACTTACAGCCTGTACATGTGCAGCTACTCTGGCCCTCAGCCACCAACAGATAAGGCCTAAGGAGGAACAAGAGTAACAGGAGTTTCATATTTCCAGAGCAGGACAATTTGAGGCCCTTTAGCAAACCTTGTTTTAAATATGCATCTTTATAGGTACTTAAGTTGATAACAGAAAGTTTGTAAAGACATAACCAAATACTTCTATATCCCTGCTCTGTACAACTCCACCTCATGACTCAAAAGACTAAAGACATGATGGATAGCCTTTTATTCTTAGTTCAAAACTGGGCCATGCTACAATTGCATTGTAGTAGCTGGAAGCCAGACAGTGTTTCAACACTTTGTGCAACATGATTCAATGCTTGTCATAGAGGATAAGCATCCACATTGTACAGCTGTACCAACTGGCAACCTTGCAGGCAATTGCAGCAACGTTGCCAAAAGACTGAACAGGAAAAGGGCTGGGACTACCCCCTCCTCTCCTGGCAGCAGCTTCTCCTAAACAAATAGTTATGAAGTTGTTACGGAACAAAGTTATTGGCATTTCTGCCAGTGACCACAATTTTGAGTCAAAAATAGTAGCACTTGAAACATTGAACGATATTAAAATGCCATTGAAATCTAACCGTAATAGAGTCCTAGGCTGCCTACAGTTTGAGGGCTAAAACTATGGTCTTGTAAAACTATCGCTTTTTCAGTTGAAGTTTGTTAGCAGCAGGCTCACTGGCAGAGGATTGATGCAAGGGCATTCACAGGACAGCAAATCAGGACTTTGTGGACATGGAAGTTATTGCAGTATAACAGCTCTGCAGGTCCCTAAGGATCTTTCAAAGTCCTCTCACATCTCCTAGCAATGGTGCTCCTAGGACAAGGCCAAACTAAAGCATTTATTTAAGGGGTTGTTTCCAGCTAGGGCTTAGTGATAGCTGAGACATGAACCCACAGCCAGGAGCCAATGAGACAGCCCTGAGTTCTTTTGATCTTACTAGTTAAAAATAGACATCGCAGCCTGTAATGCTCAAAGGACTGACTAGTGAGTCACAAATATACTGCTATGTTAAATAACTTCCACCTTATTACCAGCTGCTACTCTGCATTAAAAGAAGCACAGTGCATACTAAATACTTTTCTCTGTTTTCCCAAGCTAATAGCTGTTACAGATAAAATATGAAGTACTGGAGATTTCTGTATAATGACCCTCAATATGCACTGCAAATTGCAAAGCCACATCTGCAGTGGCTACTGTACAGAGTGGACATAGCTGAGCTAATCTTAATGAAGATATTTAGCTAACGGAAGAAGTCGTAGACAAGGCAGAATCAAGCTGTGTGTGTGCGCTAGTGGAGCCTATTTTATATCCTGTGCTAAGCTTTATGCTGCCACTGGTACACTGCTGCTGTAACTCAAGCCTTTTCATCTAAAGCCAGCTCACTATGACCGTGACTGTACTGCTTATACGCATACATCCTCAGCTTCCAAGAAAGATGAGATGATTGTGTTGGTCAGAACCAGAAAGCTTTGAGGCAATATGAAAGCTACTGTGCATGAGACATACATTTTTTTTCCCCTGTTTTATAGTATATGCTTATACCACTGCACAGAGAAAATCCTGCTAAAAGTGTTTTGCCACGATGGCAACACCCTAGGTTAAACCAGAACCTTTAAAATACATGCTGATCACCTGAGCCTCTGAAGATATTTTTCCCCTTACATCCCTCCCCAATTTTTCCAAAATCTGTTGTATTGATTTACCTGCTTGGGTGTTCTTCAGTTTCTCTTTACATTTGGAACCTGACTTCAAAATATTTATACTCCTAGCAAAGCCATACAAAAAATAACATATTTAGAAAGTCTAGAGCCCTTCTCCCTTATGAATGCCTCTTTGCAAACTAGCAATTGCTGCTGTAGTGCCACAAAACTTGGCTTTGCTATCCTCATGAAAAAAAACCCGCTAAATAATTAATGTCAATTTTACAGTCAACTTTCTCATCCTCGTGCTGCTTTTACAATGTTTCATTCTGTTCTTATCCATGGTTGCAGTGTGTCAAACCCTGGGAAAAAAATAAGCATGCTCGGTGATTTAGCACTGTTGTATGTTTAGAGAAGACTGGTTTAACTAATTAGGGACGTTTGTGTCTGCCTCTGCCTGGACTTGCTTCCAGCTAGGCTGAAACTCTGACACCATTATAGATTACTTCTGAAATGTTTGACCACAACAGTCATAACAGCCCTCAATTAAAACAAGCTTTTGAATAATGAATCAATAATCTGTCAAAATTTAAAATGGAAAGCAGGGGACTAGTCAACGCTTTAGCCCTTTGGGAGACAGTGCAATCCACTAAATGAGAAGCTGGGTGACCTTGGATCTACCAGCTCTCAAACTGAGCTGAAGGCAGATGCTGGGCCAATTATCTTTCTTACTCCCACATTGTTTTTTGCTATGGTTATTGAAACAGCATATTCTAGAGGATCAGTCCAGATCTTAGTTGGGATTTCTAATTGTTAGAATAATGATGATGATGATGATGGTGATGAATTTGAAGACTATAATAATTTGAGCTCTTTGGGTCACACATTGAGGAGAGGTTGAGAATATACGGCAGCCCTCTTCAAGCTGGGCAACACTGTAATTTGTTACAATATTTAAAAACGAATCACTGATGTATTTCTTATGCCAGCTATTTCTTTCTGAAAAAGAACCTTCCCTTCAGACCAGTGACATAAAAAGCTAGTGGCATATGGATCCACTCTAATTACCAGTCTGGCCATCCTGCAGTCAGCTACAAGTTAGCTGATTTGGCCAGTGACATTAATATCAATTGAATCAATGTCAATACCTGGTTCATCCCCGGAATACAAATTGTGTGATGCTGCCCTCCAGCCAAGCTTCGCAGAGCAGAAGTTGTGAGCCACAGCTTCTGCGCAGGAGACTGAGAGGCACCGGATGGACTCAGCAACTGGCTGTTACATGCCTTCAGCACAGACAGAGAAGTAGAGTGGCTTTGCGTGTGCACAGTACCAGCACACAAACTCACGGTCTTTAAAGGCCAAATCCCCAAAGCCTCAAAATCACGTTGCATAATGTTTACAACCATTTCTAGTGGTTTATAACTCAAGAGCAAACTCAGCTCAACCCAACTTTTAAGAAAGAGGGTAGCACATATGCTAAGAAAAACATCCCTCTTGGCATAATGGAGGGCATTAATCCTGACCACAGTATTAAAGGGCAGAGCCAGCTTAGACGTCAAACATGTGAGGGGCTCCAGGTTGCTCAGGAAGAAGGCACTGGGCAAGACGATGATGAATCTGAAGAATCTCACCCCAGTATTCATGACAGGAGCACACTCTGTGATCTGACAAGAACACCCTGAACACAGAACAGGAACTGACAGCCCTGAAAATAAACCAGCTGCATTGTTTGGGGAATGCAACAGGCTATACTAAAATAACTACACTAAAATGCACCTGTGAAAAGGGAATTAGAAGCCATAGGCAAGAAGACATTCTGACAAAACAAACGAGGAAATTAGGCAGTTTCAGACCTAAGAGAATGTGCTTGAAGAGGATTCAAGAAGGCACATGACAAAATTAATAGATTTTAGAAAATGGAAGAATAAAATGTGCTAAGCATGAAGAGGGCCAGAGTACATGTAGTGCTGCACTGGCAAATTCTTCAAAAAAGAAGAGGAAAAAAAAAAGTACATTTTGGGTATGTACTGACAGCAGGGAGGAGCAGATCCAGGCAGGAAAATATTTACAGAGATAAGGAAGACACATTTTTGAAGAGAAATAAGCTGCACAAAATCTGTAATTACTTTTAAATATAAGGCTAGCAGTCTGTGCCCAGTATTGCAGTTTGCATGTATATATAAATTGAATAAATTGCCTTTGCATTGCAGGAAAGCAGTCCAAATGTTATATATGAACTTTCAACTCATTAAAGAATCAGTGGTACTATTCAACATCCCTATATTAATCTTCTTGCAAGCAGTACTCAGGTAATGTCTTTTTACTCTGCTGAAAATCCCACAAGAAGTTTGATTGTGGCTCGCACTTCTTCAAGTGTTAATCCTACTTCTGTGACCTGGTAAAGTTCATTATATGATGAAAATGCCATTTTATTACATGCTACTGGCTGTAAGGCCAGTCTCCATCTCAGTGGACACTGCAGAGAGGAAAAAAGGCAGCAGACGGGCAGGTCAGAAAGGGAAAGAGCAGGCAGTGCCAACACCCACAGCGCGCTGCTGAGAGCTCTCCCCTGCCTGCCCCTCCCTCCTGGGTAAGAACGCAGAATGGAAAGTGGGTCAGAAACCAGTGGTGCAGCATGCCCTTGGCAAAGTGGGGTGGCCACCCAGCTGCACTCTAAAGACCTCCTGACAAACTCTGGGCTAAGGAACATGCTGGGAAGACTGGGGGAGAGATGGGCACAGTTGGAGGAAACAGTGCTCTGCTTATCAGGCTGACTGGGAAAGTGCTGCAAATTTTAAAAAGCTTCCGTGGCTGTCCAAAAGCTGAGCCATTCCTTGCGATTTCTGTAAGTGCTCACTTTGTCATTATTACCTCTCCACATCAAATGTTTCTTTTGTTTGAGCATTAACTGTTATGGTCCTGTTTCCTCATCATGTAAAATGGGCAGGGACACTCTTTCCAAAGACGTCCTCCCCAGTGCTTGATGCAACAAGGACACCCCACTTGCTGTTGCTGCTGCCCTAGGTATTCACACTGAGGAAAAGTCCAGCCTGTGGGCTCATGTTCACCTGGAGCTTCTATCATGGCTGCCCTATACAAGGACACAATGGAGGAGGAGCAGAGGATGATCAACAGGGCATGTACTCATTCTGCTGATCTCCACAGGCTTCTCCCTAAGATCAGTGGAGAAAGAGATGCATCTCTAGAGGGTGACTGAGATGCTCAGTCGTCTCTCTTCATTGACTGGAGATGGAGTACAGGGCAACAGCACCCTGAACTTTGGTGCCGTAGTCAGTGGCCTGGATAAAACCAGGTTTAGGGGCAGAGATATCAATAGTTGTGTAGACTATGAGTCACAGATTATTCCTGAAGCCTGTTATTCACAAGTGATAAAATGCTCATAACTAAGGTGTTTGCAAGACAGAACCCCCCGCAAAACACAACCATGAGAGTCACCTGTTTTACACTTGCACACAGTGTTTAAATGAAATTATGAAATTTAATGATTGATGACGTTCTCATTACAGCTTACGGTCTTACGTAATTTGAACAGTTAATTGAGGCTGGCTTAATGTACCTTATCCTGAGGTATGTGAAGCATTTTAGTCTCAACTTCACCAATTTTTGCTGGTCTCTTCACTTCTAGTGTTGAAAATTTTACAAAAAATACTAATCAAAGTAAGGAAAAAGTGATTTTCATTAAAGGTATGAGTCTTTTAGTATTTAAAGTTTAAGGTATGAATAATTTAATATTACTCTCACTAGATCTTTTCCACATACTGAACGTCCCATAGCTAAGTCTTTGACAGCTAAGAAACACAGTTGAATGAATTAGGAAATTATTCTGCCCCCCCTTTTTCAAGCAGTGTGATTTTTATTCATTCAGAAAATAAACAAGGTCAGAGGAGTTCATCATAGTTGTCAACCAGCACTGCAGTATAATAATCTTTTTATAAGCCAGTTCCTCAACTGATTGTAAAACAGCATAGTACTTCTATTCACAGATAAACATCTGGTATTCTATGTGTAAATGTTATCCTGCTATCAAATCAACTGTTTCATTAGATTAAACTACAAAATATGATCTTTTTTAACTATTCTTTGGTGTGAACAAAGTTTAAATAGGTTTAAGTGCCTGAACACTAGGCGTTTGCACTGGTAGCACTAACTGGCTTTTCAAAACAAATTTGTTCAACCAACTTCCTAATATATGGCTAGTGATTCCCTTTAAACTGTTCACAGGTTAGGGTGGAATCAAGAGTGAACTACTGAGTTTTTTTAAGTCAGTGGAAAAACTTCCACTGGCTTTAGCTGAGTCAACATCTCACCTTTATCTTAATACGTAAAGCCCCCTGCACATTTTTTGAATTGCAGCCTAATTCCAATGAAGTACTTGTACAATGAAGTACAATGCTTAACTTCAGTCCCACTACAGCTGATAGGACTAGGTAATTGTTTTAAATTAAACAGGTCCTTAATTATATTGCTGGATGAAGATCTCTTTAAGTAACAAGTGCCATGTAATTAACACTTAGAAAAACCTAGGAATAAATGGTTTTGAACCTGACTTCCCCAAATACTTACCATGACCAAGACTTAGCAAAGAAAAGAAGTTATTAAATGGGGATTATATTGTTACCTGAAGAGTTAGGTAATCAGCTAAAATCTGGAGAGGATGGTATAAATCAGATAATCCATTGATTATTGGGATTGTGGCTTCTTTCGTCATTAGGTCGAGATCGTCATGCTTATATACTCGAGCCAAGATTGCATTTGTCATGCTGGACAGCACCCTAGAGGATGGCGGAAAACACACAAGTCAAACATAATAAATATATCCATGTTGCACTCTTCAGTGTGCAACACATAAATATTAATGAGAAGTGGTAATGAATCAAATTTTTTCAGCGATCTGAATAATTTACCATTCCTGCATAACACCCTTAAATGCAGACATCTAACAAGCTGCTAATGAGTAAGTAGTTTTACTTATTAACAAACCATAGTAAGTAAATGAAAACTGCTGCTGTATTTTATGGTTTTTTCTCTTTAGCGTTTGATTGTAGCTACAGATGTAACATCAATAAATGTTAAGGTATCTGAACTAAGATAAGAGATTGCGTGACACTGTAACATTTGAAGAATTTGATAACTTCAGAAGAGATAAGGTATAAGATTTCTTGAGTCTTGTAGCAAAGAACAAAATGTAGCATTGACTAAATATTAGTGTCTCTGTATGGTAGCCTGACCTTTGTGAGGATTAGGAATACAGATCTGTCTTAGATTACCACAATTATTTACTGATCTTAACGAACACAGAAACAGGAGACCAACAACACTAGCCTGTTCTTTCTCCTACCTACACACCTGCGTATTGACACACATGGTATCAGCATTAAAGTAATGCCCAAATTTGAAACTCGGTATACGGATAGGGGCATGCAGGAGTCACTGTACCACTCTGGCCTTAGGCTTGTTTGCCAAAGTCTGAAAGACTCAGAGATTAGCATAGTGGATTAGCATAGCATACTCAGTATGCTCTGAATTCTTCAGATAAATTAAACATGGATTGGAGCACTGCATTTCTCTGCATTTCTGTGTTTTAATCAGGCCCTGAAGCATGACTTTGAAGTAGCATTTTGTGTGGCTTCATGTTCTCTCTGATACGACCTTAAAACAAAACAAGGAGGAGACTGAATAGAAGACTATGAAAACCCCTTGCAGTATCTATCTTCCTGATTAGCCATGAAGAATTGGTATCTCCTCTTGTGGAAATATGGCTGTTAATGCCATGGCCTTTACACAGACAAATCCCCTGATGAAGCCAGTAGCAAGTATTTTCTACTGACACCAGACATTCCTCACACAAGCAAAACTCTTATAAAATGTTACAAGATTCCCTGTAGAGCTCTTTCTGAAGAAAAGACTTCCGATAGCAGCTACAAATTAAAAGGAGGAACTGAACGGGGTATTTACTGATTGCAAGGTATTGGAACAGTTGCTGTTTGTGCCATTGTTTCTTCTTAGCTCAGGAGTTTCTTTCTCTGTGTGTATGTGCATGTGACTGTGGAAAATCTATTCTGTTCTGAACTAGTCATCAGCGATGGGATGCATGCTCCCTTTTGTTAGCCATCCAACAGGTGCCCAGCCTAAACAAGACATAGCCAGTCCCACCAGTCAAGGAAAAGAAGCAATCACACTGGGAAATTGCCCATTTTTCTTAGACTTTTTCTTAGGATGTCAGGACAGCTGATTCCTACCCGACATGACTGATAAAGAATTTCAAGAAGATGGTTCCTTTATAGGGTATGCCATTAGAGGAAATTCAGTCATAATCAATTACCAACTAGTGAAAACTGTGGGATTTTCTTCATTAATCTGTTGAAAGTAGATACTAGAATTATTAGACACTTGCCAGCAAGACATCAGACAGTCCTTCTGCCAGCATTTCTAGATGTCATATCTTAAGTAGGAAACGCAGGTGGAAACTGGGTTTATCCTTTGTGAAATCAAAACCAAACTGAACTCAGGAAAAAAAAAAAATAGACCTCATCTGAGGAAATGAAGTCTCCTGTAATCAAATCAATTTAAAGGAAACCATGTAAGGCTGGGATTGCATAGGAAAAAAGACCTGGCTAGACAAGAGTCTTTAGTAAAGATGAAGTTTTGGAAGGTGAGGGGGAGTAAGCACAGGCTCATCAGGTGACTTTTCTTTTAAGGTTCCTATGTTATTACCGACTGCAAGGTCTTGTTCTCTTTTCATTCTTTTTGCAAGATTGTGAGCCTATAAACTTCAAAATCCCAGAGCTTGGAACTATACAAGTGTATTGGAATGCTGTATCTCTCTCTTTTCAAAATAACTTTTATTTCTACAGAGAAAAGCTGGAAATTTTTACTCAAGTGTATCCTCTGAGGAATCCAAAATTAAACACGAATAAAAGTATGCCTTTTGGTGTAGCTGATATCTGAATTTGAAAATGGGGCATTTGCATATATTTTGGGTAGAATATTGCTATCCAAGGTAGTTTTGGTTTTCTTTTGAAAGTATGTATCCATTCAAAAGGTTTAAGTTTCTGACAAGACTACTTCATTGTCATTCATAGTCTTACAGGGGCATATGGTGGACGTGTGTTCTCAGTAAGCGGTGAGAAGTAAACCCGTTCCCCATAGATGCAGAGATTCATCCCCTAATAATGCCAGTGGACTGGTAAAATCATCCTATGAGCTCTTCAGTGTTGTCACTGAACCTTATGGCCACTGAGGTATAGTGGTGCACAATGGAACTGTTCTACAGTGGAAAATACAGATACAGCACTTACATACCATTTCACGTAATATATCAGACATGCTAAACAGCACTGAAAGGCTTAGAGCTCCTTAATGGGTGGTAACTTTTGGCTACTGTGTCAGCGTAAATCTAAATGTCTTGTGAAGCATGGAGGGACTGTATTATGAGCAGGTAATAAGTCACTAAAAATATGTTCACAGCAGAAATGCTTTCAACCCTTACCTGCAGCAATTCTAATAAAGACTGGGGACTTTATAGATCTGTGCCACTTTTGCTTTAAGTCTCAATCACAGGTACTTCTAAGGCCTTCAGAGCCCTAGACACATGGCTGTAAATATTTGAAATACCCTCTGGGTCTACTACAGGCATTCTTTTTTTACTCTTACATTAACTGAATGAGGTCGGCATGTTATCCTTCATTCACAAGAAATGCCAAGGAAGTAACACTCAGGTTGTTCTTTTGAGTAAACTGCTCAGTCTTGATTATGCAAAGTCAATAATAATTCTATTAATGAGAGCAGGAGTGAAGCAGAGTGTGTGGGGCTCTGTAAGGACTTGGGAAAGCTCTCACTCCACTGTAGCAGGTGAGTGCTGTGACTCAGCAGAGGAGCAAAACCCCCAAGTCAGGGTCATAAATAAGGACTTGACCTGGAAGAGCAAGCAGTGACAGAGAAAAGGGCGGCTGAAGGCTTGCATGGGAAGTGGGTATTGTGGGAGCTTTCACCACAGAAAGGAGACTCCTCCAGAATGGCTAGAAGATTTGCTTGCTTTTACTTTTTGCCTTATTTCTTGTAGCTTACTGTCTTTCTTTTTCCCTTTTGCTTGTGCAAACAAAGGTCATTCAAGAGACTGTGAACCAAAGATTTAATGGTCCTTTATTATCCCATTTGTGAAGAAGATAAAATGAAAACTGGCCTATAAAAAGCATGCCCATTTGTGTATCAGAACACACCTGGATTTGCTGCAGGGTTGGCATCTGCATGGCAGAGAGCCTCTGGATGACCGTCCTGCACATCTGGTGGGATGGTGCTTGGAGAGGTTATTGTGGGGGAGCACTGCATAAGGGCCCTGTCTGCATCCTTGCCCTTCCTGGAGGCTTGGCTGCTGGGGCTCAGAGCCAACTTTGCAATAGCGCAGCTGAGGGCTACCCTTCATCACTCTGATGTCAGGGGGCTGAGGCTCCCAGACAGCACTGCGAGGAGCCTCCATCAGGGCCAACCCCCTTCTCTTGGGGGTCACATCTCTTGCTGCTTTGTAACCATGCCCATGCTGATCCTGACCTGAACCCCCACCTGCGGGCTGATGTCCCAGCCTGGCCTTGGCCCACCCCCATCCCCACAGAGTTGCCCAATGCCCTGGCCTGTGGCTGCCCCCGGCTGCCTCCCGGCTGCCCTGCTCCCTGCTTGGGGGCAGTGCGACAGGTGCCAGCTGAAGAGGCCCTGTCCTGCCTGACCCCAGGTGAGCCCCTGGCACCCAAGCCTCCCTAGTCCCCAAGGAGCCATCAGCCTACATGGCACCCTGACATGCTGCTCTGAAGAGTCTCACCATTTGTCCTTCCCTTCCCATTCACAAGTGCTACAGTGCAATCTCACATTGGCCCTGGTAAATCAACCCTTCCTTTGGCTTCACCTGCCACCTTTGGTGGCACTGCAGTCCTTCCACATTATTTTCTCTTGGAGCCTGAAGTCATTCCTCCCCAAATGTGACACCTCTGCACTTTTTCATTCATTCTTCACTGCTCTGGTGTGTCCCATCCCTTCTCAGTTCAGTTCCTTTAAGCTGATGTAAATAGCTGATCTTCACCTTTCCAGCCTGCTGTGCCGGTACTCCTGCTCACCATGTCAGGTTCTGCCTCTTCAGTCCCAGTCTCTCAGCACCAGCCTCCCATCTCCCTCCTACTGCGCTCTCTGTCAGCATCCTCTCTTCCTCCCCCTTCTCTGCCGAAAGGCTCTCTGCTTACAATGGTCCAGTGAGAATAGAAGAAAAGGCAAGGCGCTTGGAGAATAATAATACTTATTTACATCAGAGTGGGGGATTTACCTGATATGTTTTCCATTCACCTTTAATATGACATAGTAAGCTATATACGTTTGACTTGAAAGATCCTCCATCTCTCATGCCAATAGAGTTGTAGAAGGATGCATGTGCTCTGAAGCATTTAAATGGCACACTTTGACGAAGCTATAGCTGTCCTGCTTAAACTGGGGCTATGTCCCAAGATGTATGAAGAATTTCTTTTGAGGGGATGTATTTGAATCCCATGGCAGTGTATGAGCTCTGCTGAACTGGTCACAGTGGCCACTGGACACGGGGGCCTAATGTACCTCAGACTTGACTGTTAAGTCTCAGATTAATCCGTTCCCTTTGTAGGCCCACAAGTTTACACGATTTTTGAATCTTTTAAACTTGTAGTTACTAAAGCAAGGCAGTGGGACACACTTTGGTTGAAACATCTGAACACTATCTTTGCAGCTTACTTTGATACTGGCAGAGTTATGTATCTAGCAGGGAGTGAGAACTAAGTACTTCCAAGCCTCAAGAGACTGAAATTTTGACTTTCTATTATCAACACCCATATGTCTTCCACTTCAGTAGTTAAGGCAAGAAAGGAAAACTTAAAATGTTCAAATGTTTGGTCTTTTTCTTACATTTTCCTTGGATTTCATCACAGAGAGAACAGCAACATACTTCTCAAACAATCTCTCCCACTGACTGTGAAAACTGTAGTATACAGCAGAGGCAATGGAACCTCAGCTGGCTGATCCTGCGTATTTTGAATTGACATCGGAGGGAATCCACTGAAGAAAAACCTTGAGCTCGATTCTTCCCTGCTATGGCAATGGGCATGGGCTGCTAGCTACCCATCCCTGCGTGCCTGTGGGACTGGGCATGATTAAGATCTTCCAAGGGTGCCAGTAAGAGAACAATGCCACAGCCCAGCCTCCACAGCAGTCCTGACAGTGGGTACAGCTGTGGAGGAGGGCACATGAAATCACAAACTGGCTGCAAAGTGTTGGTCAAGTTTGGTGCTGCTGAAATAGGGGGGATCGGAGTCGCCTTCAGTGGTACCCTATCACTGCAGGTAGGCTAAGGCCCACCAGCAGCTGGCCTAACTAGGATAAATAAAGTCTTTGCTTTTTGATTTTGCTTTTTGATTTGCTGTACTTCTAGCACCATTAGGAGCAACAGAACCAGAAAGTTCTAGTCTTCTTTGAATGTATGTGCTGTCATCAATGGAGCTATACTACTGAGGTTCATAAAATGTTTCTGTTTGTGTGAGTGTCACTCTCATTAACGCTCTAGCAGCCAAATTTGATAGAAATATTTCTCGTTGTGAGATGTTTTGGAGAGCTAGAGTGGATGGAATGATGGTGTACTGAACTACAGGTTCTGTGAGCTGATCTGTAAATATTTAAGAAATCTGGAGTGCCTTCTGACATTTTCCAGAAAGAAAATATTAGCTTCCAAAATTCTGTGAGACAGGTTTCAGCCTGATCAACTACCAAATACATAGTGATCAATCAAGTGACATTTTAACAACCTTGCTGTATCTGTGAGACTCTCGTTAGCACCCAGATGTATGTCTTGTGTTGTAAGGAAGGAAGGATGTCCTCCAAGGAGAGCAAATCCTACAGCAAGGACAAATAAAAAAGAAATTAAACACCAGCACCTCATATTTACAGCCAAGATTCAAAATCTTCATGTAAAAGATATTTACAGCAATACAAGTAAAACTCAGCAGGGCATCCAAATGCTTCAAACACTTAAAGTCTGACACACAAGACACAAATAAATGCGTTTTGGAATAGAACTACTCAAATGTGATGCTTTGCTGAAATCTTTAGGCATGAGTTCTGATCTGTGTTCATGGGAACAGTCATTCAAGCTGCAAGGCTACATATTGCCAAAAGCATCACCGTGGCTCCGTGTTAAGAGCTAGGTAATCCATTCAACATGCTGAACTTCTACTTCAAGGGACTTAGCATCCTAGAAGGGCCGTCTGAGTCACTAGGTGTAATTCCACATCCTGGCAAGAAGCTTCAAGTATATTCACTCAGATAGAAAACCTTAAGTCTCCTCATACACTATAACAAACTTGAGCTTGGTCACAAATGACCAAGTGCCTTAAAAATTATAATGTGATAGAGAAAAGGAAAGATCTGGGACACTGCCAGCATCCCTCTACCCTGCAATAGTTAGGAATTTACAAGGTGAGCCAAGGAACTGGATGGATTAGGTCTGAAGAATGGAGCATGGTTTCCTGAACAGGAAACCATGGAAAGACATATCATTTAAGAGTATAAAACACTTTTGGGAATTTGAAAGGTATCTGGATGGTATTTTGGATAAAGGCAAATTACATGCTAAGGGCAACTCTCAGGTTCTGTCCTGCCTTATTTCTGTTGCACCACCACTAGAAAGCTACCAGAAGCAACCAGCTGACACAGACAGAGAGGAAAACAACTTTTTTTCACCAACACTTGAGTGTCCCTGCCTTTGCCTGGTTTAAGCCTAAAGCCTTCCTCCACCGAATCTCAGTGTAAAGTCCGTCGTGGCCACATATTGGGAGGATGGAGCCTGAAGGAGGCTGTTTTATGAACTGTCACAAATGGTTTAGCATAAGCCTAGCACAGGACACAGGGTCCTACAACTGGGGACATACAAACTGTAGGATTTGAACTGGGCTGTAGGTAGCTCTGTACGGCATTTTCTGTGCACTGGGGAAGATTTTCTGCATAAGAACAACTCCCTTCCAGTAGACAAATTGTCAGGGAGATCTTGTCCTGTCACCAATATCCATGATGGAGGAAATTTCCAGAGAATCTCAGTGTGGACAAACCAGCCTTGTCGAGACAACACTGCAGGGAAGTAAGCCTTTTACTGTGATAAAAATCTAGAAGGAAGCCTGTCTTATTTTTATTGCCAGGAAGAGAAAGGCTGCATACAACACAGAAGAGCAGAGACCCCCACTTCTCTACCAGACTGTGATTTCTTGGAGGTGCTAACCAATTTCGTGCTGTTAAAAAAAAAAGGAAAAAAAGAGGAAAGGAAAAAAAAAAAGAAAAAAAAGCTGCTTGGGCTGGTTGTAGCCATTAGATGGCACTGCAGACATCGCTAGGACTGCAGCTTCTATATGATGTTTGTACAGGCCTGTCAAAGATTAAAAAGTTGATCCCACAGCTACTCTTCAAAAAAGGATTAAACTGGGAGTGAACACTAAAACCTTTCACAGATAAAACCAAGCAACTAGGTTCAGGCGGCAGGCCTGGGCCCCACAACTGGGCCCCTAACACAGAGCAGCCTTATTAACTTCCATCCCATGTGGGCAGCAGGGTTGAGGTGAGGTCTTCCACTTTGCATCAGTTCAGCCAGTCTCTAGACTTTAAAATGCAATAGATAAAAATAATACTCGCAAATCATTGCCTTTTGACTGCCTCAATTTCCTTAAAAGTCAGGTTAAAAATAATGATGCTCTACACCCCACCTGAAGGGCAAATCTCTGCTCTGTCCAGCCAGTGTATACTCATTTTATTGAATGGGCCTGATTTTACTTTCCCTTTGTCATCATTAAGGATTGCTCCAAATCTCAACAAGATTAGAGTCAGACACAGCCAACTTTTAAGAATGAAGCATCACTTATTCTACTATTACTTTTTGCTGTTAGAAAAGCACTATACATTTGCTGGTTACTTTGCCCTCCTTTCTTGGTTATTCAGAAGCATTTTTGTATTAAGGCAGGAAAAATGTTTAGGTTTCCTAAAATACTTTCACCTCCTCTCTGCAGCTCAGACACAAACACTGTATTTATAGGAATGTGTATGCAAACTGTTGCCTAGATATTACAGCCTATCTATTCAACGCAAGTTTTTAAGTCAAGACCTCAAGGATGAAATGTCATTTGTAGTAACTTTTCCTGCCTAGCTTCTTGCGGTTTTTTTCAAAGTTTTATACAATTATGTCAGTGATTTATCCCTGCAAGTTCCACACAATACAACAGCTCTGCATTTTAGGTGTCTAAATGCATACACTTTGGTAGATGTTTCACAGTCCAGGCAGGCTCCCATGGACATGTTCTATTTTCTATAAATGAAGCCCAGGTAGAAAAAGAGGAATCTGGCCATTTATTCAGAATTGCCAGACGTCAGGCAGCCCAGTTGGAGCTACCACCTGGAGTCTGTGTATATGGCAGAGTCCTAATGTGTTGGGCTTTCTGCTCATGAACCAGCCATCTGTGCAGGGAACATATTTTCATCCAAAACTTTCCATCTGGAAATACAGGAGCTCTGTGCTCTAGCTTTGTATATAGTTGCAGAGAAAGAATCTTTGCTTCAGATTCTTTCCTCCAGACTACTAATAGAAAGAAAAAAATGGTGACTTTTGAAGATACGCAGGCACCAATTCAGCAAATAAGCACATGCTGGAGTGCTGTGTTAAACTGGAGGATCTGATCCTCTTTGTTGTCACAAGCCGGTCATGTCCAAAGCCACATGCTAAGTGTTTATATGAATCTTGGTATCTTCAACAAACTGTATTAAATGTTCATACTGCAGATCCAGAATAGATTATTATCTCATGTCCACACTTCTTGCTACTGTTAGTTTTCAGAAATGGACAGTTTTATACTTCAGGCTGTGGCACATTATTGAGCCCACTTATGCAAACTCCTTCACATAGGACACGAGTGCTGGTGGTTGTACAGACATGGGTTAAATCTCCATTCCAGCCTGTCCCTGCTACATTGGGTAAGTGGGCCAAAGTGAATCCTCTAGTTCACACATTGGATACACAGTTGTGGGGCTGCCCCGCCAGCACCAGGAGACATACACAGCCATCTTCTCAAACTCAAAGGAAGGATCCTTTTTTATATTTCAAGACATCCGGATTTGGATTTGTTAGTTTCCTCATTGCCTGCCAGGACTTACAATCTAGAAAGTACTTTTCTGATAACAAAGAAGTCTTCTAGGCAGCAGTTACAGGAATATTCCTAAAGTAGAAACCTAAAAATTGATAAGCAGTTTTTTAAAGCTACCCCTCTAAACAGGAGTAAGCTAAAAGAGTACTCTTGCCCACTCTGTACCGTGGCCAAGCTAAATAACACTAGCCATTCCAACAAAAAACAGACCCCATATTCCTGCCATGTAATACCATCCCCACTACATTAGAACATATGAAGTGATGTAATTATTTCTGTGACTGTATGTAGTAGTGTTCAGGCATGGACATCATGTTCGTCTCACCCCGCTGTGTAAGAGGAGTGAGTTGGGAGTAATTCCACTAAAGCCTGTGGCAGTGAACCTCTGTATATTCCTGTATAAAACTCTGTATAAAACCTTGTATATTCCAGTGCACAACGAAAGAAGGTATACAGAGCTTTTCTGCCTGTATTGTTTCCTCTCCATTTCTACCTTGTGACATATTGTCTACATTCAGCGTCTGTGAAATGGTTGGATTTATTTACAATTCATTCACTAAAACGTAACTGCAGCTGTATATTTTAAGACTTATCAGTGACAATCAGAACATTTTACACGAAAGCTATATCAAAAGCAGGGCATTCACCTCTATGCCATGCCTGAAGATGTTTATTTTACAAGTAATATATGACCATGTGGAATAGCTTTGTTTTCAAAAAGTACACAAGATTTTATGCAGAATGGGTATGGGATTCTGACTGCAAACAGATGACATGTTCCAATATAATAGCAGGGATGTCACATTTTCCAATATAATAGCCAGTGATAGCAATAAATCTAGTAGGCTCCACAAAACTGGATTTACTTTGCCAATACCCTATGGAAGTTACTTGTAGTTCTTGATTAAACTTACACCACCACTACTACTCTTAGAAATAGTAAAATAATACGGGTTTCAGAAATATGCATTACAACAAGATTATATTTGTTCAAGAGAGTAAAGGGGCAAAGAATTACACCATAAGGAGCTGTACATTATTCAGTACAGTTGCAACGTCATCAGAATAAAACAGTTTAGAGGCACAGTATGTTGGAAAAGCCACAAGTGTCAACAGTTCTCTTACAATGCACTATAAATTAATGCTTTGATAATCTTTGATTGATCTTGGCAACTGGGAGAAGTACCCAAATACTGAAGGAAAGCAAATGTCACCCCTATCTTCAAGAAGGGCAAGAAGGAGGACCCAGAGAATTACAGGCTGGTCAGCTTCACCTTGATCCCTGGGAAGGTGATGGAGCAGCTAATCCTGGACACCATTTCCAGGCACATTAAGGACAAGAAAATCATCAGAAGTAGTCAGCATGGCTTCACCGAGGGGAAGTCATGCTTGACCAACTTGATAAACTTCTATGATGAAATGACTGGCCTGGTAGATGAGGGGAGAGCACTGGGTATTGTCTACCTGGACTTCATTATGGCCCTTGACACTGTCTCCCATAAGATCCTCATAGACAAGCTGCTGATGTATGGGCTGGATGAGCAGTGAGGTGGATTGAAAACTCGCTGAATGGCCAGGCCCAGAGGGTGGTCATCAGTGGCATAAAGTCTAGTTGGAGGCCAGTGACTAGCGGTGTACTCCAGGGGTCAATACTGGGTCCAGTCCTGTTTAACATCTTCATTAATGATCTGGATGATGGGGCAGAGTGTGCTCTCAGCAAGTTTGCTGATGACACAAAACTGGGAGGAGTGGCTGATACACCCCAGCTTTGTGTTGCTATCCAGAGGGACATCGACAGGCAGGAGAAATGGGCTGACAGGAACGCCATGAAGTTCAGCAAGAAGTGCAAAGTCCTGTGCCTGAGGAAGAACAACCCCATGCCCCAGTACATGCTGGGGGCCACCCTGCTGGGAAGCAGCTTGGCAGAAAAGGACCTGGGGGTCCTGGTGGACACCGAGTTGAACATGAGCCAGCAATGTGCCTTTCCGGCCAAGGTGGCGAATGGTATCCTGGGCTGCACTAGACAAAGTATTGCCAGCAGGTGGAGCGAGGTGATCCTTCCCCTTTATTCAGCAGTGGTGAAGCCACACCTGGAGTGTCCAGCTCTGGGCTCCTCAGTATGTGAGAGACATGAACATATTGGAGAGAGTCAGTATGTCCATGTCAACAAAGGGTCACGAAGATGGCTAAGGGACTGGAGCTCCTCTTGTGTAAGGAAAGGCTGAGAGAGCTGGGACTGCTTAGCCTAGAGAAGAGAAGGCTCAGAGGGATTCTTACTAATGTGTATCAATACCTGAAGGGAGGGTGCAAAGAAGATGGAGCCAGGTGCTTTTCAGGGGTGCAATGGGCACAAACTGAAACACAGGAGGTTCCCTCTGAACATCAGGAAACACTTTTTTACTGAAAGGGTGATTGAGCACTGGCATAGGTTGCCCCATGAGGCTGTGGAGTCTCCATCCCTGGACCTATTTAAAAGTCTTCTTGACATGGTCCTGAGGAACTGGCTCTAGATGACCCTGCTTGAGCAGGGGGGTTGGACCAGAGGACCTCCAGAGGTCCCTTCCAACCTCAACCATTCTGTGATTCTGTTTGTTTATTTTTCAATAATGGTGTTCTTTATAGGCATAGGGACAGCAGGACTTCTGAAAAGACTTCGATGGTGTTAATATATGGCAACAATCTCTTAAACACTGCACAGAGTGGATTTTGTAACCAGTGGTTTCCAAGTCTCTACTCCTTTATAATGAAACCCACTGATTTTCATCTAGTTGTTCCTGAGAGTTGCAAAGTTCGTTTAGGTTAATCTCATCACCAGAACCTTGTCCCACAAGTGAACTCTTTCAACACATTGAAGGTGTAACTCATGACAAATGCTATTTGAGATGGCTCGGGTATTTTATAAATAAACACTCCAATCCACTTCAATGTCCACTTTCACTGGACATTAGAAAATTGGTATTAAATTAGCTTATTTAGCTAAAAGGAACACGTGACCCCACATTTGTTTTGAGTTAGAAATTCCAAGGGGGAAGTCATGTATGTTGAAAAGCAGCTGAAATGTATAGAGTTTCCATGGACAGAAAAAACTTGAGTCTGCCTTTGAAACAAAGTCTTAGGCTTAGGGAACTTAAGACCAATTAACTGAAGGTGTGAAGTTAATGCACAGAAGTTAAACTGCATTAAACTCCCTTGTGGAAGCTCTCACTCAGAAATAAATTGGTTTTATTTCACTGCAGCTTAACCCCTCTTGGATGAATTTATGTGCATTAACTCCCATCCTTAAGTTAATTTATTTGAACTTTCATGAGCTTCCCCCTTCCATAAGCCTTCAAAAGCCAAGGACTAAATAGTGCTTCCCTCTGAATACAGAAGCATGAAGGATAAACAGATTCAGAGAATTCGTCATTACCTGCCCAGGCACCAGTATGGCAGGTAACTAGAAACTGGACTAAAGACTGTGGAATTAAAAGGTGGGTGGTCTTCACAGAGAGGGAATACACAAGAGATATCCATTCGTAAGTCCTGCTTATCTGGAGAAAACAGAAAGCAACAACAACTCTACATAAAGACCAGGATCAGCAGGTGAATGGCTGTACCACAGGATACAAAGGCAAAATCAGAAATGCTTGCAGATAACATATCTGCTTCTTCCTTCTGTTATTTTTACCTTCTCCCTTACACCTTGTAAAGAAATGTGAATACTCAACAAGTTTCCTGTCCTTTCACCAGGGAGAAGTCAGCCTAAGGGATGCTGGGTCAACTTAAATGCAAGAAGGGCAGGCTTCTCCTTCCTTAAAGTGTAAAAACGTACCCCTAAGACAGTCACAAATTCGTAGTTATTCCTCGCTAACATGCAAGCACATGAATGATTTATTTCAGCGGTCCCATTGACTTCAGAACAACTACCACGTAAATAAAGATATGTATGTGTTTCAGTGTTTGCAGGACTGTATCCTAAAAGAATAATGTTCCAGTGCCTGATCTTATTAGGCTAATACCCTGGAGTCTCCATCAAGTTATCTTCCCCTGTAGGTAATGATGTTAAATTTTTTTTTCCCTAATTTATATCAAGGCATAACTATGATTCCCAGTCTAAACACATACTCTGAAATGTGACAATGGTAATGCATAATACATTAGAAAAATATTTATTAGAGCTTGCACAGAATTAAATTTGTGATGCTTACTAAAATAGATGTTAGGAAATGTGCATCTTGCCAGTACAACTAGAAGCTTACGCCAGAAATGCTTACTTCTGCCTATTACTTTATTTCTGATCTACCATATTTTGGAATGATCTGATGAAATTTCAGTGACCAAAGGGATGTGCTTGTGACATTAACACGCAAGGTGAAACACAATTAGCTGCCATTCTTTTCCTATTTTTGCTTTCAAACTTTAGGTTTCTCCTGAGTAGAAATTGCTAAATACAAAATTATGCAGTGTTTTTCAGTACATACTCATAGTATACAATTTCATATAAAATCTGACCATGACATTGGTCAGACCTACCTGTTTCTGCAGATAATCTTGTTCTTGTGCTTCTCTTCTCAAAAATCATGGCCAAAGATTTTCCTTGCATCAAAGGCAAATACTGGAACATGAAAATTGAAGGCACTTCAATTTTATAGCCATTACACACTTTACAGTGTGAAATACTTCTTTCACATTTTAATGCAGCATTAGAAAAGTTACACAGGTGTTTTTTTAATCATAGCTTTGTTCTCTTGCCCTTCAAGGAATTTATTAGCAGTGGAAAGGTTAAAGGGAAAGAAGTAATTCTAGGGGCAAAACGCAACTGCATTTTGGCACTCAATTTCAGCTAGCATTAAGGAGAACTCTGATACTAATTTAATCCCATGCAGGGATGTGTCTTCCATTTCCTACATTTAGTGCTGTATGTACACCATGTGTCGATGGATGGGGTTAGCCAACAACAGAGAGTTAGCCATGCAAAGCTGTTTAACCTTTTCACTTGCGAAGTTCTCTGAAGTATTTAAAGAATATCTCTGAACACTTTACAGGAAGGCTCTTTCATTTGTAGCACATGATTTACGGTATTTAAGAGCTCAGGTGATATTGTTTAGGACAAGGCAGCTGAATGGCTCATTCCCAATAGTCTTCAGAACAATATTTATTTCAACATCTGAGTGACCTAAATGACAGTTAAAGCATTTTACCTCTCCTTTGTGCTTTATCCTTTGTTTCAAATCTGAGGCCATCCACAGCAAATACTTCAGCTCATCTGCTGTGTAGTTCTGTAGAGTAAGGAGGTCACGACCTTTCAGATGAACATTCATTTGAGCTGGTGGCCCATACCTGTGTCAAAAGAGCAAAAAATATAAGCTTTTTGTCATTCAACACTAAATTGGACTTATGCTAAAGCCAATGAGCAAGCAGCTGAAATCTCTCCCACTCCCCTCATTTGTCCCAGCTGGATCAGCTTGATGGACTGTGTTAATTACTGTCAGACAGACACAACGTGCCACTATGCACTATATCGATCACCACTGTAACGGTGTCTCAAATTGTACTATGAACTGTACATTAGATGTAGTTTCTTTTGCCTTCTGATATGCATATGGCTTGACTGCATGCTGCCTAACCAAATAAACCCAAATGCATAAAGTCATTCAGGGCTTGGTGAAATGGCTTACGCGTAGACCGCAAAGCTGCCCTTTGGGGACACACAATACGAGGAACAGATCCTGGTGCTCTTTCTCCCTCCTTCGTGCTTTGTAGATGAGTAGAACCTTGCCATGTTCCACCCCCACCAATACAAATGGTGACATTTCTATAAATGTGCATGAAATCTCTTGATTACACTGGCGAAGAGGGTAAAAAAACCTCCAACAAAATAGCCATGTGCTCTGGTCCTTCTCCTACCACACAAGAGATGTTCTGGGCATGTGCAGTATATTTATTCAGTGTATTCTGGCCTCCAGACAGATTTACGCCTTCAGAATCACATGAAATTGGATGTTGATAATCACCCACAGAAGTTACATAATCAAATTTCCTCTAGCTCAGATGAGGTGTCTTAATGAAAATCTTGTCCAAGCCCGTGTTTCAACAGGCTGAAGATTAATAAGGGAGAGTGGCAGCTTAGCCCCTTCTCTGGCACTGTATCTACAACCCTCCTTAGCATAGCGCAGTCTGCACTGTCCTCTTACTAAGGTTTGGATGGGCACAAGCTAAACGTCTTTAATTAAAGGCAGCATTTTTAGACTGATCTGATGGAATGGAGATCAAAGCAATGCAAACAAATGAACTGAGTGCAGCTACCGCTTTTGTATTTCCAAGTAGGCTTCCCTTTAGCTCACCTTTGAGGCCAGGCTCAGTTACAGCACCTTGCAATTGCCAAGCCCTGGAGGCCACAGCTACGAATATTCACGGAACATATAGAATTTCTGTTCATTTTTCTGTTAATTCCAATGAATAAAAGCCCTGATACTGGATAGGCCTATTATGGCTTCTAAAGATTTTGGTGTCATAGTCGTTAAATCTGGAGGGAAAGACTTTTTCTGTAGAATTTTGTGGCATAGTTTCCAACTGAAACTGGAGGAAGACAGCAGCTCTTAAGGGAATGGTACCACACATTATTACTGTCTGTTTGACATCACAGCACAAACTGTATGACTTTTCAAATAATGCAGCAGAATTTTTTCTTTAACTGAAGATATCTAAATGCTGTGTGTTTTCATTCTGGACACCTTAGAAGTGCTTTAGATACACATTATACCACCACCATTACTAAGAAAACTTTTTTCACAGTGAAAAGGATTATGTGTAACAGCAGAAACATGGAGAATATATGAAGAAGTAACCCATGCAGATGCCCTGAAGATTAATATTGCTGGAACTCAGTATATGCTGTCATATATCAGGGCAGTGTGCTCCAGAGATTATGCAGACTGCCGGAGGCTCCACCGCTAAGCTGAGCACAAAGCACCACAAAGATTCCCATCAATGTGCACCACCAGAGTCCAGTCTCTGCACAGGCCCCCGAACTGCAGGACGGCTGGACTTTTCTGTAGCACTGTGCAGATAAAGGAGTGGATTTCTTGTTTTCTAAGTTTAGAGTAATGTTGCCTGTGTATTTTCTTAGAGTGTCTCTGAAAATTAATTCTTAAGTGAAATACAATCTAAACTGTATATGTGACTTCAGTAATAAATATTTTTGGAAGTACCATTTAAAATAATAATGCATATTTCCAAGCCATAAAGACTAATCTTTACAGCATTGCAATCACTAGTAAAATAAAGTCACATACTTTGCTATAAGTGTTATCCTTCTGTCCCCATGCTTTCTTCCAACCTGAGGTAAACAACCCAGAAACAGTTAGGAAGCATCTAAATGCCCCATTTTTTTAACTTGAAGTGGGTGTTACAGAGCTAGCAAAATTATTTCCTGTACTTCTATATTCAACAGCTGCAGAATAGAATATACCTGACATTATAAGAAAGGCTGGGCACTCATGAGTCAGGTAGCTTCCACCATAGCATGAAAAACAGCCTACCAAGGCAAGCTATTAAAATCCAGCCTTGAATACCACGGCTTTTAGTTGATATTCAAGGGATTGGCTCTAACTTAAATGTGTATATTCTAAAAGAAATTAGTTTCATAACTGTGACTTTTTTATTGTTATTATTTTTCAGAACAAGAATTTGCTACTCTATCCAGTTTGGGGGAACATAAAAATACTTGTCTTATTTTAAAATCTGTGCAATTGTTTGCTGCTTGGTCACTCTACTCTCCTTCGCTGCATTGTTTCCAGAACAGCTTTGATGCTGTTCCTTGAGTTTCTAACTGCAGCCTACAATTCCCTCTGGGGAGTTAGAGATTGTCTAATCTCAACCTGCCAAGCAGAAACTTCTGTTCGTGGGTCTTGTTTTACCACTCGGCACTACTGAGAAGTGGACTGAGAAATATCCCCCACTAATTTCTGCACTGATAGATAGTGAAGCACTAAATTTGGTTACCCAGGGAGGATTTGGAATTACCATCCTCGGAGATTTTCAAGATTTTCATGTGGCTAAGCAAAGATACAGCTGAACTCATATGCTGTTGTTGGGCTACAAGCAGAAACTTGTACTAGAGGTCTGCTCCTGACCTCTATGTTCCCGTGATGACTCCCTGTTACTGCTATGACCTTCAAGAAATGTGCTCCTTTCCCTGTTGTCCACATCCTCTGAAAGAGAGGCAGAAGTGGACAAACAAATTCCAGAGAAGGAGCATGAGACAACATACCAAAGTTAAAATGCAACAGGCAGAATTGCAAGGTCAAGCAGTTGGCTTATTCCTTTCTGAGCAGGGATAGCAATTACTTTGGACTATTAGCACAGCCTGATAGATACTAGGTCATCCTGCAGTATCAACCACAGCGTGCTTAACTTGTAATGCTCATAGACAGTGGTGATAGTTTATGCCAATGTTATGATATAATGTTAAAAAAACCCTAAAAATAACAGACAACATTATGTGGGGAGCTTAACAGATTGGATGACTTTATTGGAAAACCAGCTTTACTGCAGTTGTTTTCCAAACTTGTCTTTCTAGCATCTCTGCTAACCAGAGAAAGTTCCCACCAATTGCCAGCAGTGAAAATCCAAAATCCATAAAAAAATTATCACCCAGGCTTCAGGATCACTTTAAAACTGTAGCAAATAAATCACAGAAGTTGGAAAACATTTGTTTTTCATCTGATGTAATGTAGAAATGATAAATAAAAATGACTTACTGCATATTAGGATTCCTGTGAGTGTGAAATTCTCGTATATTGTTCTCTAGCACTAACCGCTTGTTACATAAGGCTCTTAATGCTATTCTTATTGACACCTACATGAAAGCATAGGAAGATGTGGAATTAAGTTTCAAGTCTTTAATTTTAACTGGATTCTGGAGATGTGAAAAGCGTGAGAAGCAGCTTACTGAAACACTGTCATACAGGTACTTTTCGGAAGGCACGGGGGACAGGCGCGTCTATGCGGCTGAAGAAAAAACCCAAAGCCAGGTCACGGAGCCAGGTCTACCTGGTTAACTTTGAACATCCTATCACATCATGCTTCTCCTGCACGCCTCCAGTGTGTATAGAGACAAAAAAATACCGAGATGGAGATTCACTTTGCAGCTTCAAGGAGAGAATTCCGCCCCCAGTACTGGCCATGATAATTGTCTAAATGCATAAGAATTTCCTGTACTTTATTCAGATAGTTATTTATTGATTACAGTACCTGCAACATACACTGACCTCAAGAAGAAACATTCCTTCTGGACTTTGCTTCTAAATCCCACAGAAAGAATTAACAGCATTTCACAAACATTAAAAGGGAAAATCCTCCAGTCTCCTGAAGATGCTGAGCTTGCTGCCTCAGGAGGCAAAAGGGCACTAAAAATGTGAAGAAAAGTGCCTTTCTGTGAAACACTCACTCCTTCACAAGATTCAACTGCTTTTGTCTCCAGGTTTCTGACTAAACGGCACTGAGTGCCAGACAAAACTAAAGACAAGCTTACCAAAACTGTCGCAGCAGCTGCTTGCTGGTCCATGTTAGTTTTGCAGTACTGAAGAAGTTCCTCATCTTAAACAGCATCTTCTGTTCGCATTAGACTTTTCTCAGTCCCGCAAATAAAGTTAACAGAAACGGAGGTGCACGAAGCAGAGAGCGCGCTGTGCTGCTGTGCAAACGAGGGAAATCCAAGAGCTAAAGTCTTTGCTTTGGTTGCCCCAGCCAGGGCTGGGCCGGGCAAGGGCTGACACCGAAGCTTTTCCTTGGTCAAACTCCACAGATAGAGATTTCTCACAGGGCCCATTGCACCACTCGCAGTTTGTGCTCTCCTGCGTGGGTCCATCATATCACACCTGTGTCAACAGCATTTCGTAGCAATTTTGTGCTTGTTAAATATTTGTACAGGAGCATGTGCTAACAGGAAAAGGCAAAAGACGATTTGTCAGGGTGCAGCACGAGCAGGGCAGTTCCCTGGGGGACGGGACTGTGACCGTGGGGGCTCCCCGGCCCCAGCACAGCCTGGGTGGGGACCGACGGCCCCACGCTGAGCCGAAATGAGGGTCCTGGGCCCACGGGTGTTGGACTAGGCAGGGCCATTAAGGCTTATTTGTGTCCTCAGGGCCCTGACAAGAATGGAGAAGGGCTACATTAAAAAATGTATATATTGCTGGGGTTTTTTTGGACCAAGTTTTCAATTGTGCTATGGTAGCATTAAACAGCCCTCAGTGAGGCCCAGAAACTTAAATATTGCGGCCTGCATACCTCCTCACGTTAAATCACTTTCTGTATAATCTGATGTTGGTCAATTGCTAAATACTAAAGTGATTTCATTTAAATTTCTACCTTCAAATATAATTGTCAGGTAAGATTTTATGCCACTGGCACTGTGGGTGGTTTTGAAATATGGCCATTACTTTCTCATTTCTTCCTCTGTATAAGGAGAAGGGTACTTGTGTAAATCAAGGTGATGGCATATCTATCAGAGATGGTGATATGTTGAAATTGCAATATGAGGATGATAAAATTAAAACACACTGAAAAAAGAAAAATCTTTGACTTTCCCAGAAAGAGAGACTGTCGTGAAAGGCAGGGTGGTAGCTCTTGGTAGGATTTGTTCAGGACCCCAACCCTGAGATACTTGGAAAACACAGCAGTTTCCAGGGGAAATGTCAGGGAGAAGCAAAACCCAACGGAAATTAATGGGAATGAAAGAGCCAGAAGAACCGCACATAGAGAAGAAAGCTGGGCTATGGTTTCCCTCTTGGTTGCCCTTCTCTGCGAAATGACTCCCATGGCCTTCAAGCCCAGCCCCTGGGGACTGAGCATGTGTCACTAGTGGTACCCAGGAGAAAAGACAGCGGGGAAAGGAAAGGTGGCTGAGGTGCCAATGCCCCCAGTCCCATCCTGCAGCCCCGCAGGGAGGGGACAGTGCCAGTGCCCCTTTGTCAGGTCGCCCCTGGACAGGGACTGCCCAACCCCAGTTCCCACGTGGACCAACTCCCTCGTAAGCTCCTGTGAGTGAGTGAGCAGCAGTGCCAGGCGGGAGGGAGAGTCGGACCGGTGTCGGCATTGCTGTTGGTGCGACACACTTCTCTTACATTTGGGGTGACAGCAGCATCTCAGCGCAGAGACTCGGAGCCACCTCCCGTTCCTGCTAGCTGCCCCCAGGCTGCTAGGGCTCAATGTGCTACCATGTGAAAAACTGACTCACTCGTCTCAACACCATAAAATGCTTCACTGTTGAAATCAGGATTGAATTAGTTTGGCATATTTCTATATTCCAGGGTTTGGTATTGAAAATGGAGCAATAGTAGTACATGGGTTGAGACACACTGGTGAAGAGAGAATCATGTAGTGTAAGAGAAAAATAGGTTAGGATAATGGGATGATATTGATATAGTCATCTAATATGAACATAAGGCCTCTGTCCTCACTGAGCTGGCAGGAGACTGACCCTTGGCACCTGCTTTCTTGAGGGGAAGCGGCAGTCAGGGTAGGGAAAGGAAAGAAAAGCATTTATGTAGAAGTGGCTGTGGGGTGGTGCAGCAATAGTGCCCATGCTGTTTCCTTTCGATCTGAAAAAAACACCTTGGGAGGTCAACGTCCTTTCACAGCTCATCTGCTCCCTGGCCTCCTGGCCCGAGGAAGGGCCTGACTTTGGTGCCTCTCTTTTGCAGAGTGAGGCTTCAGCAGCTGGGGCACCTCAGAGGGGCAGCAGCTCCTCCCCTGCAACTCTCTCCAACCTGCTGTACCCCGCCATGTCCACAGCTGCATCTTCCAGCGGCACATGTCTGCTTGGACACCTGGGACAATGTGGCATAACTGGACCCCTGCTGATGCAACTTCTGCTTCATCTGCATGCAATGATCATCCAAAACCAAAGCCAGATGCCCACTCCGTAGGCCTTTGCAGTCCATCCTGCACTCTGTAGTGGCCAACAACAACTTCCAGGAACTCAGCATCTGGCCACTTGCAGGCACTGGTGGTAACTCTTTCCTTCTCCCATCATTCCTTGTTCAAAGACCTCCAAAGGTCCTCCAAAGACCAGGTCAGCCATCCTACTGGCAGAGATACATTTGTCCCACTTAGTGAGGTGGCTCCCATCTCTCCCCACCAAATGTTGATCTTCAAATAGAATCTCACAGTCATAGAAACCAAAACCCTGTTGCTGACACCTTCTTCCCATGAGTCTAATTGCTTCATAACCCTTTTATATTCTTGGCATCCACAGTATCTGGTAACTACAATCTCAGGCATCACTGTGGAACAATGTTTGTTCAGTTTTATTTTGAGCAGCTTTTGCTGGCTATCCCCTTGCTCCAGACTTAGGAAAAGCAGTTAGGACAGAAAGCATGAGAGGGACAATGGGGTTCAAAGAGATGAAATCCCTGCCTCGTGTAGGGGCAAAAATCACAAAGACTTTCTGGTCACTTTCAAAAAGGTGGCCACCCTTCTTTGGGTGTACTTACATGGATACTTGATCCTACGCACCAACAACTGTATCGAGTAAACTCTTATAAAACAAGGCTTAGAATCATAGAATCATAGAATCATTAAG
>WAAD01006543.1:0-52796 GCA_013389945.1 Fregata magnificens
ATTTTCACTGTTATTTTTCATTGCCTTTCTTTGAATTTTATTTTTTGCTTTAGGGCAGAGAGTTAAGGCAAAGTAATCATAAAATAAAATGAAGACTTTTCTCTCCCATCTTCTTTCAGTTGAGATTAAACAATCTGTGTTGACTGACAGAATGGATTTTTCATTGAGTGCAATGTGTTTTTTCTTGAGACTACTTTTAAACCCAGAATATTTTTATGTTATCACAGTAATGATGTCAACTGCAAGCAAGCTTCAGAACTTTGCAACAAAAGGAATAACATTTCATGAGTTTACTTTCATAAAAGTGTATAAAAGAGTTTAATAGATTCCAGAATATGCACATTTTGAGTGCATATATTATTCCTCTAAATTTCCCCCAGATTTTGAATGTACAGTTTTGCAAATTTATGTACACAAACGAGGAATACTTTGCCTGGATAAATACTTTTTAATAATCATAATAATTTTCTATTGTACATTCATGTGAAAGATGTTAACCTTTATTCCAGTCTTTCTGAAATTAACAAAAAATCCTAGCTTGTATAATACATCAGCAAAAAAGGATTCCTGGAAATCTAAACCACTCGAGCTAGAAAGAAAAAAAAGTCCCCATTGATTTATTATAGATTCACTTTTACAGCCAGATCGTCAGCTGAATTGGGAGTCTCAGTAGAGTTTCATCACTTTACTAAAGCAGTGGATTGTGCCTATACCTGGAAATCTGAACAGAATTCTTGAGCTAGCAATATCTAAAATCTGAATACAGGCTTAATTATATATACACAGTATTTTAATATACAGCTAATCAGATTCCAGAGCTCTGGTCTCACACCTACTGGATGATATCTGCTGCTATTCAAATGTAGTCTTTCTCTTCCTCTCTCTTCCAATGATTATTTTGTTAGTCTGTGGAAAAGAGAGCACTTCATCTAGACATTAAAGAGCTTCAGAATAGCCTACAAGGAGTGGCCTGGATGCTTTTATAGGAAATAGTACTACCTAGAAAGACCTCGATAGGATCAAGTGCAACTACAGGACTCTGTGGGTGAGGGTGAATGGCACAGTGGCCTAGGTGATGAAGAGGAGAACAAGTCTGCAGATGACATGATATTTGGAAGGATAGGGCTACTGTTCAGAGAGACCTTGACAAGCTGGAAGAATGGGCTGGCAGAAACTGCATGAAGTGCAACAAAGGCAAACATAAAGGTACTTGAGATGCATTAACTCAAGCTGGAGACTAGAGGCTGAGGACAAACTAGCTGTAAAGCAGTTTTTAAAATATAAGGACCTGGGGGCCTTGTCTTGGCAGACAAGTTGAACAGGAATCAGCAGTGTACTGTCTTGGTGAAGAAGGCTAACTGTGTTCTGGTATGCATTAGGAAAAGTATAGCCAGCAGGTCAGAGGAAGGGATTATTCCCCCTTCTCAGCACTTGTGAGGGCATGTCTGGACTATTGTACCCAGTTTCAAGCTCCCAGTACCCTACAGACATTGACCAGTTGGAGAGAGTCTAGCAGAGGATGACCAAAGCAGTGAAGGGGCTGGAACTCATGATGTACAATAAGAGTTTGTTCATCCTAGAGAAGAAAAAAGTAATAGGGTTTGGGACAGTCTAACTGCTGGCTTCATGACCTAGGAAGCATTACAGGACCAGTTTCTTCTCAGAGATGCAGAGCAGAAGGACAGAGGCAACAGTCACAGTTTGCAGCNGGACAGAGGCAACAGTCACAGTTTGCAGCAAGGGGAATTCCAACTAGATATAAAGGGAATAGAAAAGGTACAATAGTGTAATGGGTTGCCCTGTTGTTTGCGAACTTCTGAAGAAAAATATTGTCTCCACAGTGTAGCTTATATCATCAGTTCCCTTGCTCATGAAAATTAGATGGAAGTGAGAAGAAATTCTGCCCAAGGGGATTGGTTGGTTGTATAATTTCCCTGGTCCTGTGCTCAGTTCAAAAGACAGTCTCTTAATCTGAAGACGAGACTCTCTTACAGAAGTTACATACACATTTCTGTGATTCAGGAGAGCAATGCTTTCTCTTCTGAGATTGCAGAAAGAACATCCATTACGTATTCTAAACCCAAGATGAGTACTTCTTATGAACAGCAGTTTCTAAAATGAAGTCAGTTAACTAAATTGCAAGTAGTGGTAACAATATGGTTATATGCAATATTTAACAACATGAATGAATGTTACTTAGAAGAGAGAAAAATTAAGCTAAAATGGCTGTAATGCCTATGTCACAACAGTGACATATTACTGAGATATGCAACAGAAAAAGAAAAAAAATTAAAAAGCATTATTATAGGAAAAAAAGATAAAAGTACAAATATTTTTAACTTGTTGGAAACCCATTCTAAAGTTCGCTTCTCACAGAGATAGCCTTAGATTTTAAAGTGGAAATGTAATCCTCCTACGTTCTAAACTTATTTTTTCAGATTCAGTGGAGCATGATACAGAAATTGAGCAACTGAAGATGACAACAAAAAGAAATGGCAAAGAAAAGTCAGAGAGTAATGGATGGCACTAGAGAAGAAGAGGAAAGTAAGTATCAGATTGGAAGAGGGGACATAGATAACAGAACTATTAAAGATGTAAGGACATGGCTTTTCATTGAGCAGTTGGTCAAATGATACACAGCACAGTAGTTTGAGGTTATAGAGGATTTCAGCTACCTAAATATTTCCTAGAAAAGAATACTACTGAAGAAAAAATGTCTCCAACAGGTTCATGTGATCCACCGATTGCAGTCTTTTTGATAAAGAAGATATAATTAAATAAGTGAGATATAAATAAGGGCCTTATTTGAAGGACAAAATTATTTGAAGAGAAAAAAAAAAGATCTACATTCCCAGGCTTTAGGAAACATGGAAGATCTAGAAAACATTTCTGAAGTAAAATTGAAGGAGCAAAATTGGACTACTAGAGTGCAAGAAGACAGACCCCATTAAACTTGCAGAATTTATAAAGAAATTTGAAAGGCAAGTCTCAGGAAATAGGGCTTTAAGAAGACTTGGGATTTCTTTGAAGAATCAATAACAAGGGCGCAAGTGCAAACTGACCCACTGGTGATAAAAGATCAGAATGGTACTAAGAGAACCATTTGACCATGAAATGATCACTGACCTCAAGGTCAAGAACATAGCATGCAGGAAGTAAAACTTGATCAGATTGTTAAGGACAAATGAAACTAAAGGCTAGGTATACAAGGACAAAACTAGATAGGCCATGGCAAAGGGAGCCATTCAACTATAACCAGGGATATCACAAGTGAAAATAAATAGCTATGCAAATGTTGTAGGAGTCCAGGAAAATTATTGCTCCACTATCAGCAGAGGAGAAAGCTATCAGTAGATGATACCAAGAAAATTACACTGTTCAGAGCCATTTTTCACGAGTTTACAGGAAAATACAAAACACAATCATGAGGCTAATGAAATTGCTACCACTGAGTCACTGGGAAGATTTCACACAGGAATAGTATATGAACAGGAAAAAGAATATGTAGACAAATCTGTGGTTTAGATTGCTGGGGTCTGAATACATTCTCTCTAAATGCAAAAAGAAAAGGATGAAGGATTGTTAGATCTCTTAATGTTTGCCTTTGAGTGCTCAGATTCTGTTCTGTAGAACTGCTTACTTTCCCGTTCTTCATTTGTGTAGTTGATTTACATGTAGAATTTCCTACGTACTCTATTGCACTGCATTTTGAGTTCAGTTCGCCCTAAAAGAGGGGTAATGATTTACAAAAATGGCTGGTGGAGGATGAACATAATGCCTATTTTCTAAAAGGGGAGGACATAAAAAGAAGATTGAGGTAATTATAGATTTGGTGTTCAGCTTAATTCCTAGAAAACAGACAACAACAATCTATAAGCACCTAAAAGAAAACAGCTTAGATGAGTAACAGCTAACATGGACTTGTCAAGAACACTTTGTGTTGAACCGACCTCATTTTCTTCTTTAAGAAGGTACCAGAGTACAAAAAAGACAAAGAACTTGACTTTAGTAAGGATTTTGCCCATCACACTCCCACATGACATTCTCATAAGTAAACGGGGGAAGCTTTGGGCAGTAATAAGCCAGTACAGAAAAACTGATCTCAAATACATGACTGGCTGGAAAACTACTCAGAAGTGCTAATGCTTTACAGTGAAAATGAAAGTGTAAAGAATTTACTTAATCCGAGTTCACCTCTGATTCCATTACCACTAATATTTTCATTAATAAACTAAGCGACAGGACAGAGAGTATGTTCATTATACTTACAGAATACATCAAGCTGCTGTTGGGCAAAATGAGGAGACAAATTTCTGGACAGGAACTCAAAGCAATTTTAAACCAGAAAGAAGCTGAAACTCTAGAATAGGACAAGTAGAAAATTGTACATTTAAACTGGAGTAATTAACGATGTAAATAGCGACTACAGAACTAGGTAAATCATTAGTCTTCAGAACAAAATCTGAACGTGGTTGATTCCAGTCTAAACATAAACACAAAATGTTATGCTATTTCCAACAGAGGACATACACCTTACTTTTCCCTCTAACCAGGAGAATAACCAATAAAATATATGCTGGAAATATCATATTCTACTTAGCTTTGATAAAGCATCAGTGAATATTTTGTCCAGGTTCTGACACTGCACATCAAAAAAGGTAGGGACTAAATAATAAAACCATAGGACAGACCATAAGACTGTTTTGAAAGAGATGATGTATGAAGAAAGAGTACAGGCATTGCTTAGCTGTAAGAACAGAAGCTTCAAAGGTGATATGGTAACCTTCTTTAAATATGCAAAAGATAACTGCAAAGAGACAGAAAATAAATTCCTGACCAGGTGAAAGATGATAGAACAGGCAGAAGATTCAAACTAAACAAGTAATAATCAGGCAAGATATTAAGAAAAATGTCCAATATTATGGATAGTGAAGCATCAAAATAGATTGCCTGACAGGGGCATGGAGTCTGCATCACTGGAAGTCTTAGACAAGTATCTGTCAAGAAAGATATTTATATCACAACCTGAACATAAATACAAAATGGTATGCTATTTCTATTTTGTATACATGCACTGATGCTGCACTGGGGAAAGAATATTGACTTGATGACTTTTGGAAGATCCTTCTGACCCACATTTTTTCATTAGACTGAGACATATCATTGGAATGACAAGAAATAAAGGAGGCAAGGGAAGCTCTTATTGTCATTTGTCCACAAGTACTTTCAAATGTTTAAGGAAACATAATACTTTAAAATATTAGGTTATAATACTAATGACATATGATGCTGAAATTTCAGTAGCAAGGATTTTTCAAAGAACCTGTCAAGACCTTCTGCCTGTAGAACAGAAAAAACAAACATGTGGAAGTCCCACTAGTTTGACCTTACTACTACACAAGATTTTAGAACAGATTCTGAAGGGACACTTAATGAAGGATGTGATGATAAGAAGAGAATGGGATAAGATGCAACAAAGTTCTATTGCAGGCAGATTGAGTCAGACCAATTTAAATTAATTTAAATGTATTCAACCTAATATATCTGTAGTCTACCTGTGAAAGTGACTGATATGGTGATCCAGGAGAACATATTATTTCAGATGAAGTAGGTATACAAGAAATGTAAGATGGATAGTTTGCCCTCCATTCTGTTGATTATATTGGCATGGGAATTAACAGCCTTTTAATTCCCTCCCCCCCCCCCCCCCCCAAAAAAAAAGACCAAAATGAAGATAAATGCTGACACTAGGTATACTACATTTGGTAAGAATGGAAATTTTTCTTATATCCTGTTCATCAAAAAAAAAGAAAATAGTCATGAAGCTTGAAAATACTTTTTGAAAATTTTATAACAAGATGCATGTTAAGGATATCATCAATTCACTCAGGAGTTGCATTTTAAAAACCAGATAAACAGTAGAAGAAAATTTTATGTATTCCAGCCCAGTTTCCCACAATTTAAAGTTACAGGGTTTCTGTATCCAATAAATTGGCTGTGTGGGACAAGACTCTTCAGAGTACTTGAAGGGAGAAAACAGGTGAAAAGTAAAGATTACAAGGAATATTTAGGCATTAGAGATATCATAGAATCATACAATGTCCTGAGTTGGAAGGCACCCACAAGGATCATCTAGTCCAACTCCTGACCCTCTATAGGATGACCCCAAAATTCACACCATGTGTCTGAGGGTGTCGTCCAAATGCTTCTTGAATATTTTCAGGCTTGGCGCCATGACTACCTCCCTGGGGAGCCTGTTCCAGTGTTCCACCACCCTCTGGGTGAAGAACCTTTTCCTAATATCCAACCTAATCCTCCCCTGGAATATCTTCCCGCCATTCCCTCGGGTCCTATCACTGGTCACCAGGGAGAAGAGATCAGCACCTGCCCCTCCTCTTCCCCCTGTGAGGAAGCCGTAGACCACGATGAGGTCTCCCCTCAGTCTCCTCTTCTCCAGGCTGAACAGACCAAGTGACTTCAGCCGCTCCTCATACGGCTTCCCCTCTAAACCCTTCACCATCTTTGTGTCTCTCCTCTGGACACTCTCTAGCAGCTTCATATCCTTTTTATACTGTGACACCCTAAACTGCACACAATACTCAAGATGAAGCCACACCAGTGCAGAGTAGAGTGGGACAATCACCTCCCTTGACCCGCTAGCAATGCAGTGCTTGATGCACCCCAGGACACAGTTCGCCTTCTTGGCTGCCAGGGCACACTGTTGGCTCATGTTCAGCTTGCTGTCAACCAGAACTCCCAGATCCTTCTCTTCAGGGCTGCTCTCCAGCCTCTCATTCCCCAGTCTGTATGTACATCCAGGGTTGCCATATCCCAGGTACAAAACCCGGCACTTGCCCTTGTTAAACTTCATACAGTTGGTGATTGCCCATATGGCATAAGGAAGTATCAGTAGAACTAATAAGTTAAGCTTCTGCTCTGAAGATATCTTGTGGAATTGCTTATTTTTCTTGCACTTAGGGAAACTAACCAACTGAGTTGACTGATATGAATTCCTAATTTCATATCCTGAGAAACTTCAAAAAATATTCTGGAGAGATGTTAGAGATGCTCTTAACACAGAAATAAATCTGTCTTTCTAAGTACAAGACTTACCCATGGGGGAAATAATATGTACTTCCCTGTCTGGCTTCCTAATGCTAGAGAGATATTAGAGGATGAGGGAGGGAGTAGGATGTGTGGATGGTTGGATAATAAAGGAAATTAAGTGCTTGAGTGCTTCTCAGAGTCCCATACGGATAGCACATAATATATAGGAAACTTGGTTTGGGGTATGTTTTCTCAGAAAATTTTTCATCTAAATAAAAAAAAATAAAAAATTTGTTTTGTGAAAACTAGCTGGCCATGGTTCATTCTATCATTACATCTATGAGGTAAAAAAACTGCCAATGAGCTGAACTGAGGTCAAACTTTCTGAGGTTCATCATAGCAAAAAACCAGTGCAGGGCAACCTTAAACACGGCTGAGAGAAAACTCCAGATGAGAGAGGTAATATTTGGAGATTGGCGATCTGAGTTGAAAGTGCTGGAGATCACAGTGATAAAACACAACTAATTGAAGACCATGAGAATGCAATAAAGCCATACCAAGTTACAGGTAATGATAAAACAGAGTTTAGAGAGGTAAAATAAATATTTTTCTGTTCTGGTAACTACATACTCTGAAGTTTTAATTTTCAGGGAGGTAAACTCTATGCAGTTTTCCCACCAGTATAAGCAAGGTTAGATCAGGCTAAAGTGGGTTCTGGAATTTCACTTACTGGAAGCTGAAGAGATAGGCTGAGCAGGAGATGCTTTTGATCTCTACTTCCTATGTCCTTTGCTACAGGGGGCTGCTGCCAGCAGATTGCAATTTACTTGTCTTCCGGGAACACCTTCTGCAGGCTCGTGTGTGTCTTCATGGAGAAGGTATTGGGGAAGCACCCCAGATTTCCTGGTTTCTAAGATGTAGGTCCTCAAGTTCCCAGAAATTTGAGTCTTTTATGTTACAAACTCTTAGGGTTTCCAGCCTGATTGCTCTGTATCACTGAGGTAGAAAACATACCAAGGAAGCAGGTAACTCAGGCTACAGATTCTCAGCTGCCCAGTTTTTCAACATGTCATTGGGGAACCGCTGAGTTGACGATCCCAGATCCATTGGGATGACCATGTCATCCCTATGTGACTTCCATGGGAAACTATTTAATGCTTGTGAAGTAAAATATTCTGATATTTTACTCCTTCTAAAAGCAAACACCCAATAACAACAAAAAGTTGCATCTAGGCTTTTTATCATAATTCAGAATAATATTTACCTGAGGGAGACCTTGCTTTTTGCAGAACTTATATTTACTTTCCTGGACAGAACGAAGTGATTCCACCTCTCCCAAACACTCAGTATCCTCAGGTGGCAGAGGCTTAGAAAGAAACTGTGAGGGACCTGAATGTAACGGTTTTCCACGCTGGCTGGGGACCAAAGCAGGCACAGAGACAGAGCTTAGAGACACTCTCTCCAGGGCTGTTAATAGTTTCTTCAGCTGAGTCAAAGAGGACATATCGTAACAGGGATACAGACAAATGTGAAAATTTACACAGGCTGGAGCACTGGAATGGGGAAAAGAAACAAACCTACTACTGCAAATTCACACTTCTCAAAGAGAAAAGGATGGGGGAAGAAATCTTTAAGACAGTAGGTCCAAACCTCTTTTAGAAATACACCATATAATAATGCATTTCATTTTGGAGGGCTGTAGGTACAAGGAAATAGGTATCATACCTATTAGCTGGGCATGTCCGATGGTCATGGTTCTGAAGATGTTGTCTTGGCTGTTTTTGTATGTGATTGAATATAATTTATAGCTTGGTTTTATTTTTTGTCAGAAAAGGATCTTACAAAAGCCAATCAAAGGTTTAGCACTAATGTATTGTCAAGTGGAATATAAATCCCTTAATTAGCACTGCAAATAACATAAACATACTTTACCACATTTCACAGAGTCAGGCAAATGAAAAACTGCTTGATTTACAAATTCGGAATCAGGCGCATGTACAGTGTATATTAAATCATGTGCATCTTGTACAGGTTGCAAGTAAGCAAGTTGCAACGCATCCCCCCAAACTGAGATTAGAGAAAAGAAAAACTGAAGAGAAAATGAAGACTGGAACTTAATCACACTCCACTATTCAGCTCATTTCCACTTTTTTGGTATTAGAATGCTAGAAGCAAGCCTTGACAAGCTACCTGAGCACTGTTGCTGATCTTATTTTATGCCTTTCTTTTGATTAATCTTCCTCTTTGCAGTAGTAACTGAATTTGTCACATTTGGACTCTGAAATCTACTGCAATATTTGTACAATATTGCTGGTTTCTGTTGCCATACCAGTGGGAATTTTCACCAATCATGTAAAATTTTTGTTTAAGTGTGACATAAATGAACAGCTTATCAAATACAGAATGAATTCATCATCCTTTTCTTACCTTTATTCCCCATGTCGAGATTGTGACCAAATCTCCAAAGATGTTTTAAAGTCCATATCTGCTGTGTCTCTGGAAAACCAAGCCAATTGTTTTCCCTGGAGGGGGTGAGCCTGTATGTCCCCTGGAGCCTGTTCAGCTGCTCATACTGAGCTCCCATGAATGCAGGCCCTGCCGTGGCTCTCTTTGCACTATTTCACTGCCTGGGCACCATGCTGAGCAGCTGTTTCAAAACATCCTTTGATTCCTGAGCTCTACATACATTGCTGCTGTTTGTAACCCTTAGCTAGCTCCCTTTTCAAGTTTCCTTTTCCTCAGTCCTCTCCATCAATTACATCAGCTTCAACTCTGTATTTCTTCATACCTCTTTGCCTTATTCTGGGATGCCTCTTTGACCACCTCATTTACCAATTTGTTAGGCTTTGATCTTGCTTAATACTCATTTATTTTTTAAGATCCAGTTAATCTATCTATCTATCTATCTATCTATCTATCTATCTATCTATCTACCTATCTAATTTACAAGAGAAATCTCAGCATTTTCAAACCAAATAGGAAATAGGCAAGCTGAAGCCATCATTTCCCATTTTCTCCCTTGTTCTGTTTTCAAGCTAATTTCTGTTTATGCAGTATTATACCAGTTTTGATTTGCGTGCTCTTCTGTGCAGCAAACATCTTTCCAGAAAGAGCCTGACTCACTATAGGTCAATTGACAGATAGCAACTATAGGAAGAATATTCCAGAGAATCAAGTTGTCCTAAAATATGGATATTCTTAGGCACACTTCCTGGGTCACTGCTGTTACTCTAGGGTGTCTAGGGTGTGAGCCATAGCTGGCAGAAAGCATTAAGACTCTTTTGCTGCTGAAAGTGATCTGAGTATCAGGAAAGACAAAGTCCCCCTGTACTTCTTTTCACATTGAGGAAAAAAAAATCAAATTAGGTTTTGAGTGTGCGTGTCTCAGAAAAAAAATCCTGACATAGTTAAAAGAGATTGTTTTTCTTGCTATTTGCTAAGGTTGTCATTAAAAGCAGGGATGGAAAACTACTATCTGACCCTAACATTAAAAAAAAAGTACTATCTTCACGAAGACCTTAATTCACTTTCACACTCTATGTTCTGAAAATCTGCAGTCTACAACTATGTTTTATTTGTCACAAAGTCTGAATGATGTACTTTTAAAAAATAAATAGAATTCAACAGGTATTTCTTTCAGTAATGCTTATATTAGAATGGCTTTGTGCTATGACATCAGCTTCAGAAAAAAACACACACAATAATTTAATTTTAGAACTGAAAAGCCCAGGGACTGGGGTTAATAAAGAGCAAGTATTATGCATGATCATTTTTCTATTCATACTTAATATGCATGATCATTATGGGTAGAAAGTATTGTAAAACATTTTAATTTTTTAAATATTCAAATTCATAATGAGCTGTATAAAATGCATCCCCTTATGCCATTAATACTCTAATTCCCATTGACACAGTAGACCTTTCCAATCATATCCATTTTTAAATACTCAGACTAAGATGATAGATCTATGCAGGTCAGTCTGTCACGTGTGTCTGGAATAAAAATCTGTAATCACTTGCTTCTGTGGATTAAGAAAGATGGCAAGACTATATGCCAAAGACTAGGCAAGTATCTTTGGTACGCCTCTGTTAATGTCTCAAATTCCTTCAGCTTTTCTGCCTTTTAAAGTGATATAGGAAAGTATGTAATTTTTAAGAAAAAATCTGACGTCCCATCTCTTTTTCTGCTGCCTGTCTTTCTTTGGATTTAAAAGCCAGCAGTTTACAACATTTCACTTCCATATTGTCATGCAAAAACATATTGATCCTTCCCAAGTTCCTAATGGAAGTTTTTCCTTTCTAAAGTGCTGGTCTAGCTAGAGACTTTTCATCCTACCGTTCAAATATGACAGATCTGAAAAAAAAAAAAAGGAAAAAAGAGAATTCCTAGTTTCTTGCTCTCTGCCTGTATAATTGTGTAGTCATTGTGACAAGTATACTGTTACTGACTCTTTCTGTAGAAGCTATCTTGAGCTCTCTATGCTTTCTCTTTTCTCTTGAGTGATATTTGGGTTTCTGAAAGAAAAAGCACAATCATTCTTTAAGGCTTTTCTTCAAAATTCCATGTCTCAGAGGAGCTGATAGTTTCAAAGAGATTTGCAATAGCTCTTCTGTCTCCTACAGACTTACATTTAGGAAACTGAACAATGTGTTGCGTATTTTGCCCTGGACTGTTTGACAGCACAGTAGGCTCTAAGTGTTCGGTGTTCATGCTGTTATGCAGGAACAGGAAATATTAAGGGTTGGTTTTAAAGGCGTCTTGGCAGCAAGATTTTCTCTAGCAGTGATGACTTCTTAAGTAAAACTTGAAAGGGCATTTTTGTTTATCAAATGTCATTGTTTTTTTACCACTAGCTTGCCAGTGACCTTTTTCATTTTCATTTAGTATTTTATATGATGGAAACAAGGTAAGTACCACTTGAATGTTCTTGATGTGTTAAATTTCAGATTATGACATGAAGGTCTATCTTTCCAGTCAGGTCCTCAGCCAGTGCTAATTGTATTTGCTTGCAATGTTCCCTGAAAAGGCACTCCAGTAGAACTCTGATAATGAATGGTTCCATGCTACACACTGCATTAGTCAAATGTTTAAAAAGTGAAATAGAAACAAGGTGATTCAAAAATAAAGATGTTGTTGAAAGCTTCAAAATGTTCAGAGGAACCTTTCTGTCACCTGAATGACGTTCAAACAGTTTTATTTTTACTCATGGCATGAGTTCAACCTAGAGCAAGAGGAATACCTACTAGGAAGATACATACTAGGAAGATCAAGATTTGGTCCTATATAGAACTTCCTTGATGCAAAAGCTGAAGGGCTTTTATGCAACATTGATGATGAACTTAATATAAACTTGCAACTGTACATGCAAATTTTTAACAAGGAGCTTACTCGAATGAGTCTGGTTGTTAAAATACATGAAATAATTGGTACAGTAGTAGAAAAGATTTTGCAAGTATAAACATAGAAAACTGTTATAGTGTTAAGACTTAATGATGCAACCCCTGATCATTTTAATGAATATTTACCCATGAAAGTCTTTCCACAATGACCTGAGGAACTCTTTGTGTTAAGTAGTAATAATAAATACATATAGCACCACGCGGGGTACATGTTCTTGTCAGATGAAGGATATAAAATTCACAGTAAAGTGTTGAATGATAAAGGCCCTAATATTTCCAGGTCCCAGCATAGTTCCTCTAGAGATCACCTGCTTGTTTCTATATGGTAATGCACTGTGATGTGTAAGCATAACCTGAATGCCTGGGAAGACGAGTACAAATTACATGACTGAGTCCTAATGGTATGTTGTTGAAGTCACTACTATAATGAGAAAAAGTTACTTTCCTTAATATTAAGAAGAATGAAAGAAGAAACATTCAGACATTTTCTGCCTGTAGTTAAGGTATTAAATTCATATTTAGCCACTTAAATTCTAATGCCTTAATTTTTAAAAATTCTGAGTACCAGTTTCTCAGTGAACATCACTGAGATCACTAAATTATTGACATCTCTGGGAATCAAACCCTCTATTTAAGTGCCAGCGGCACACAAGCTTCCTAAGTCTACATGCAAGATATAAAGGTACTCTGTGTGATATCTGAAGCTTGTGGCTAAGCTTGAGCTCAGAGTCTCATGATCAGAGTACTTCAATGCAAAGCTGTAGTTACATGCAGGTTTGGGTCATGCTGGAGGAGAACACCTGAGCTTAATGGCACCACTTGGGTTGCGATGTGGATGGGAACAATGACTCTCCTGTCCTAGCCAAGTCCTCCCCACCCCCCAAAACTATTTGTCTTGTGGTGACAACATGTGGTCACCACCAGGCAGGCAAGGTCCTTCCTAAAGCCCCTTATGTCAGCTAAAGCAAGAGAGAGTAGCCTTCGCAGGCTGACATAGTGCTGTCAGTGCAGATGAAAGGAGAGTGGGTTAAGGATCACTCCTTACTTCAGTCCACTCCTTTACTCAGCCAATTTATGACTGTATTGACATAGCCTGGTAGTTAATTTAAGCTCCTGCATATGGAATGTCACCTTTCAGCTTAACTCCTGATTTTAGTTGTCGTTTGGTATCTCAGGCTGGCCAGGGTGAGAAACACATATTACATTCTTAGAAATAAATCTGATTTAAATAATTGCCCTTAATGGTCATGGCCTTATGTTACTACAGTAGGCAAAACAGCAGTATAAGCTTAGAAGTTGACAAACTGAATAACCTTTTCAATTTTTTGTGCATACCTATCATGAATGCCACCTGAGGAACAATAAATCATACTTCAGCATAATGTCTGGTTTTAGCAGGGGAAGTTATTCCTCTGTTGGTATCCTTAAAACATACAGCTACAATATCGATTTTTAATCCTTTAAATATATCAGTGAAAAGTACTTACGCAATCATTCAAGCAGAAGAAAAAGTGATATATTCTGTTTATAACATACTAAGTAGGCAGATGTCTCTAAAGTAGATTCCGCTTCAATGTAAGACTTTGTGATATCAATTAGAAAGCATATGCCATACTGCCTTGACACCCTGTTACCAAATGGTGATGAATGTTTATGATCATAAATGAAATATGTAAAGTAGCACTGAAAATAGTTTTTCAAGTTAAAAGTGTTAAAATATATACTGTGCAGAATGTCTCCCAGGTGTTCTACAATGCAGGGTCTCAGGGATGTATTTCTGTGGGCATTGGTGGAGTACAGCAATAGATTTCAATGCTGCCTCAAGTGCTGAGATACATCCACTTCCATGTATTTGCTGTGAACACCAATACCAACACAAGATGTCCAAACAAGTTACAGTAAAAGATATTGAGAGGTATAGTGGCATTTGATAGCAAAGCTATGGTTGCACCGTGGTAAATAAATAGATTTGGAAGCAGAAACTCCCAGCGAGATTTGGGTTCAGGTGTGATTTGCAGTGCCCAATGCCACCTTTATTCCTGATTATTCAAATTGCTGCTGATGCTGCAGCTTCCTTCCTCCTCCTGCCACAGGTGGGAGCCACAGGGACCTTGAGGCTGCCCAGGGCATATGATCGCTGACCGTGTCTGATCCTGACATTGGTATGGGATAACAATTTGGCATATACTGAAACCCAGGAGCTGGGAATGTGCTTCAGTTCCACAGTTTAGATGTAGGCAAAAAGGCTGTCATTAAACTGCTGACTTTCCCGGGAATGGAATGGTTACTAATGGTTATATATGCTGCATCTTAACTGCAAGTCATTGGATTTGATGTAGGGATCATTAACTGCAATATGATGTTCTCTGTTATGCTGTTTTGATTAATGATGACAATATTATTGCCATATTTTTGTTTGTTTGCTAAGCTCTAAAACTCATATTTTAAGACCAAAAACATTTATCAGAACACCTAGTCTAATGTATTGCATAACATGGACGATCAAATTTCAGAGCTTTTCTCCTTCACTGAGACCAATAACTAGTGTTTTTGGAAGGGCTAAAAGTCTGAATCTGAAGACAGTCAAAAACAGAAAATCCATCTTGCTTGTTCTGATGGTTATTCATATTCAATCATAAGAACAGTAATACTATTCCAGTTTCAGCATGTTTCATTAAACTCCCAACCATCTTTGGTGTTGTCTTTAAACACTAAAGAATTAATGCCTTATCTAGCAAAGCTAAGTATATAGTATGATCAAGTCAACTCATGGTCTTAATTTTAGTATTCTAAATAGACAGAGCTCATAAAGTTAAATTTTCTTTAGCCCTTAAAATGTTCTTATGGCTTTTTCATGCACCATTTCCATTTCCATTTCCATTTCCATTTCATTCATTTCAATTCCAGCTTTTTGAAGTACATATATACCAGAAATGGTCTCCGTACTTTAGTATCCCTTTGAACAATGCTGAATTCAGAGATGCATCTTTTATCACATCTGTTTTTAAACCAGCATTGCTCCTTTTTTTGTTCTTCTGTCACTACTAGCCCCTACTAGTTCAGTTCAAATATGACTCGCCACTTTTGAGAAGTCAGTTGACTAGTTATTAATCTATTTGTCTGAATTTTACTAGTCTTGTACTGTGATTTTTTTAATTAATATGTCATGGAGCAGTATGCTAAATTTACTAAGCAGAATGAAGTTAATGTCAAAAATACTACTCTCCTTTATTAATATACTTCTTTATCAGCTTCTCAGTTATTTCACCTGGAATTGCTACCATAATAACCAATTTATAATCAACTCTGTGAGCCCACTTTAGATGTTGGCAAGGGGAAGAGAATTTTCAGTCTGTTGGGAATTCTGGCAAGCACTTCTCTTCCCTTGCTCCCTTGCTCTCTTTCTGTCTTCTTCCCTTCTTTCCATCCTCCCTGGTTCAGAACAAAATTTTAAAAGGTATTGAAAAGAAATTGTTAATTTTCAAAATCTCAAAGATACCATGTAAAACAAAGACACCATGTAAGAACTTCAAACACATTCATGCATCCCAGAAAACATTTTGGCTGTGATGAATCACACCGAGTGATTGGATGGTGAGTAACTCCTCATCTTCACCAGATGAAAGCATAAATTGTCACTTCTTTCAACATGCTGAAGTATTCACTGAACTCATTTTCCTTTTCATCATTATTATGTATTTTATCACATCCATCTTATAATGAGGATATGTCAATTGGGGGATTTATTACATCTGTAATATGCTTGAACTCATGGATCCTGCCAGAAAATGTGCTCCTGATGCCTTTGTTTCTTTTCAATTTTCTGAATCCATTTTGTTCTCATTTCTACTGTCTCTGCTGCTTCCTCCCAACACTTCACATTTCCTGTACTTACTTTTCTGTTACTGCTCTCTTTTTCCTTTCTTTCACCAAGTTGCCGTTAAACCTGTTTGTTCCAAACTATTTTCTGCATTTTTTTCTCCTGCTTTTTCTTACTTATCATAGATTTTCTTTGGTATTCATGAAAAGACCTAACAAAACAAGTTGTTTCCATACAAATTGTTCTCTTTACTGTTGACTTGAATGAGAAATTATGTAGAAATTGTTGTATACTTTTAAAGAATTGTAGGTTGAAAAAGACTTAGTGGATTAAAGAGAAAGAACAGGAAAAAATAGAAGTAGCAGGTTACCTCATGATAATTACAATACAATCCAGTCTTAGTCTGCATATACTGACACCGCACCCCACCAATGTGTGGTTACTTTCCCAAAGCTCTGTAAGCCTCTTGATTTGGATATTAAAAACATAAGGAGTAGAAATGTTATTTTTCCAACAAATTGTGTCAATCAATCAAGAACTGGAGGGTTTTGATAGATCCTGGCCCTTCAATAGAGAGAAAAAAGAAATACGGTATTTATAGCCAAACATTGTGATGCATTTTAGAAACATTATGTCAATTATATCCATTCATGACAATAGTAAGTCATCCAAAAACTATGTTATATATATTCTGTACATTTAAATTTGCAACAGCCTTTGAAGGATTCTTGCACCATCTCTAGTGCAATTTGTAACACTTCACTGTATAGGATTTGAACGAATAGTTCAAAAAGCATTATGCATACTTTTTCACTATCAAATTGATGTGTGTTACATAGGTTTTCTCTATGGTTATCTATATGCAACTATAAACTAATATTATCATTTTAAGTGCTATGCACTTGATTAAGTGAACATTGATATTGCTGAATGTATGTACTCATTTACATATTCCTTTATTTAATCTATTTTGAAGTCAGTTACTCTGAATCACTGATAACATTTTTCGACATCCCTGGTTGTTCATGTACATTATGAAAGTATTAATTCAATTTCTGAGTATCACTGTCAGCATAAAAAAAAGCTTTACTGATATTCAAAAACATTGCAGTTTGTCATAGGTTATACAGTTCTCTTCAATATTATTTTTCCCCTTCATCTGTTTTCCTGCTTCTCTTGAAGGCTAGAGTCATTTGGATTCTTTAAGTTAGTGGTGGAAGACTTCTGAGACTACCTTTGGAAAAAGCAGTGAATTCAACATGAATGCTTAGTGGGGCAGACTGAACTAAATAGATGAGTGGCTAGGAGGAAGGTCTGCAAATATAGTTGTTTACTCTGGTTTTCACTATATGTAATGATTTCATTCATTTAAGAGCTGTGTACTTTCATTACAATGATTTACAAGCCTCGGATATTCCTAGAACATGCAGAAGGAGTTTGTGCTTTCCTGTATCATAAAGCATATATGATGTCATATTTTTACTACAAATTCTTTCCTGGCCATTATCTCAACAAGTATTATAGTTAATCATTGTTTTCTCTCAAAAACTTACATAGTGTGGAAAATACACATGCAGTTTTATAAAAAGAGTTTTTAATTCTCCTAGATTTTATGCAAGGCTGAGGCCAGCAAAAGTTAGAGAAGCTAAGGATTGGCTTGATATTACACCATTTGAGGAGGAATGCAAGTAAGCCAAGATCCATGAGGTCTGGCATATGCTTTCCCTCATTTATTTCTCTTCTACCATGGTTTGGTTGCACAGCTGCAAGGAGCCAATTCTGTCAAGACAGCAGGAAAGATTTTCTTCCCAGGGAGGAAAGTCTACTGGTGTCTGCTAACAGAATCTAGTCAATGACAGGATACAAATAGCTGATGTTAAGCTACTCTAAGCTCCAAGACTCTCACTACTAAGTATTTTCCACAATTACAAAGAAAGAGAAGAAAGGCATCTTTCTAATCAGAACAAACCACTAGAATACCCCCAACTGCTAGAATAAAGGAAATATGAAATATAGAATCCTGCTTGAAGTTTCTAATGGATATCATCACCCAATCTAATTTACCTGTACTTAAATAATACATTTGTAAGCAGCTGAAAAAATGCAGAGCATGTTTATTAAAAAATAACTGATTGATAGACTGTGCTGTAATGCAAACTTAGATTTTTCTTAATTCCGTTCAGGTAATAAAAACTTCAAGGAGTCACAGAATGCTTCAGCTAGCAAAACGTAAATTACATACCGGTACATTATCAACTCTTGTATCCTACAATTTCCGGACTAGCTTTATTGTGTGTATAAACATCTTTCGTAGTAAGTTATGTACAATGGGGTCATATACAGTGCTTGCCAATAAATCTCCACAATTTACCCACAGTTAGCAGTCAATGAACTGCTGAGTTACTGCTTCATGTTTTCCAAGTGTTAGTCTATGAAGCCACACTGGCAGGCAACGGAAGAAAAATATTTACAGTATTGCTGATAAAGGCAATCATGTTTTGGGAATTCAGTTCCAAATAGCATAAGAGTGCTTCCTTGCTGTCCTCTATAATCCGCCTTTCCACATCCTGCCTGACTGTGAACAGAATACTGAATGCCTTGACCGTTTCATTCCTGTCAATGCAAATCTATTTACTATTTATTTAGAGAATGTGAACAATCATATAAGCAATTCTGATGGAATACAAGAGTATTTGCTGATTTAGAGTAGTAGACTGATGGAAGGTGAGTCTTGTCTATGTAGCTTGCTAATGTATTTGCTATCTGCTCTTATTTTGAATGTTGTTCTTATGGGACTAATAAAACTGCCCCCTCACATGCAGTTACACAGCAGCACGTTGTATGGACCAGGTTGGCTTTGTATTACTTGTGTGTGCTCCCAAATTGGCATTCCTCTGGTGGCCACTGCTATTTCATGGGAGTGTTGTGGGAAGATCACAAGGCATTATGGCACAGAAGTGCTCAGTGTCTCAGTATGAGGCAGAGGGAGGAAGCCACAAAGAGAGAGGAGTCTCTTTGGGACACAATTTCACGACTGGGAAGCCTCAATAATCTCTAAGGGGAGACAGTTTGCAAGTTTTAAGATCTGAGCTGGAGGGAGTAGAGCATTATGATCCTTCTGTAGAGGCAGGTCATTGAAGATCACTCACTCCCTGCTCCTCCTTCCCGCTTCTGGAAGTGTGGTAGATGTAGCCACACCACCCAAGGAGTTCTTAGTCACCCAGGTTTCATAGTCATGTGATGGCAGCCTAGCCAGATCCTACTCTTAGGAAGCTTTAACTTCCTAGCTCCCTCTGTAGAGTGGTCTTTAATATTGACTATACTCTCAATTAAAGATTTAAAGAACATTTGTTCCCTGAAGGTACAGTACAGAACCGATTGACCAGCCATATGACCTACAACATGCATTTCCCATCTGTGTATATTTCTTTCAAACAGGTAATAAAGCAGCACAACCATTACTTTCTGTCAGTGAAATAAGCCATCATCCTTTCTTAAAAAGAACTGTGTCAATGAGAAGTTAGAACTACATAAAAAGTTTCGACTAAGGTCAGTGTCAGCAGAATAGCATCAGTGGAAAAAACAATTTTTCTGTTATTTAGATTTTTTTAAACTAATTTCCAGTCTTGTCTTATTCTTCATAACAATGTTCTGGCAAACAGCAGTTGTTAATCCAAAACTCTGTCAATTATCTACCAAGTGGAACAAAACTCACAGGATATTAAGTTGCAAAACAAAATAGTAAAAACCAAAACTGGGAAAATTTACAGATATACCTCTGCAAATCAATGTTAAAAAAACCCCACAGAGAATATTGTCAAACAAGTCTTGCTTATAAAATAAATCTTGTGAAATGCTGAACCAAAGGTTGCTAGGACTTCTGCTATAAGTTATTTACCCTTAGGGCATTGGTTTACCCCTAATCCAGCAAAAAAAAGAATTTTATAAGAGCTGGTTCCCTGTGCTAATATGCTAGCTGTCTTTTTCCCACTACCCTTTTTTCTTGGTTCCTTGTAGTCCATAAATTTTGTCAAAGTCTTCTGTGAGTGAAAGGCTAGAAACAACGTGGAAGACTGTTGTTTCAAGCACAAAACTAGAAATAGGCAAATATTTTGGGGCATCAACAGGAGACAAATACCTAGCAAGTCAGACCTACAAACCAGTGCATTAGTGAATTATCATACTGAGGGCAGAGCACATATTTGGCTCAGTTTCAGGGGAAAGGTAAAAAGTGTGCATATTGGACACTGCTACAGTCATTTGGTCAGTAAGAGCTATCATTTAACATCAATTTTGTTTCGTAAAACAGCAGTGGAGGAAAGCAAAATGATAGAGAAGAGTAAGTGACCGTAACCCATTAATTAAACATTTGTGCAAGCAACATCCTTCCCCCTCCAGCCCCACTCCCAGCCTGGTCCAGCAGACCTGCCTGACTGCCATCTGAAGGGCAGGCACCACTTTAATTTCTGTATCTGTTTTCCCACATACTGCTGGGCTGGAAATTCTCCTCAAATACAGTTGCTCCTAAATTGGAGTCTCCATGGCAACCTTCACAGAGGTACGCACTGGAGCCAGCTGCCAGGAGAAGACAGTTGTATAATACAAACTGAGAGGATTTCTACTTTTCACTTTTTCCACCCTGAGATAGATAGACAGACAGACGGAATGTAAATAGTAATGTAAAACTCTGGTAGAACTGATTAAAAGTGGATGATACCGCAAAGCTTTTTAAAGTAATTTACAAAGGTGAGAAGTGAGGTTGTGTAAACCGCTTATATTCATCCTTGTCATTGTTTTTAGTGTTCAAAAGCAGTGACTTACACCAAGGATATGAAGTTGAGAAAGTAAGGTGACGGCAACATCAGCTGTATGCCAGCTAAATCCAACCTCTGTGTCGATCAGGTAATGCTGGAGGTAGATCAGGACTCTCATGTCTGATGACGCAGTGCAGAAAACACGCAGAATGGAGAGATTTTACAGAATGACATGTTGGTTTTCCCAGAGTAACTGCAAGAAAATCAGTCTGAAAGGTCAGAATGGAGACTGGGTTTAGGTATGGAGCTGAAGAGCGATTATATACATGTAAGACTTGGGAGAAACTAGAGGGACCAGTTGACTTGCCATCATATTTGGAAGGACAATACTAAGCACACCATTATTTAAAATAAGAAATTAGCTGTAAGACCCTTTTGGCAGCAGCAAATGCTTAAGTCTCCTGTGAAGCTTCCCTTTCCACATACTATGATGCAAAAGAGTATCTTTTTCTGAACTTAAAACACACATTTGTATTGCAGTCCTTGACTATTTACTTCTCCAGGAATAATTTTGTCAGTTCTTTGGCCATGACTGTGTATCTCCATACTAACAGAAATATCATTCATCTTGATGTCAACGGAGTCACACAAAAACCTAAAATGTCTTCCAGGACTTTTCAGGAAAGAGTGACAGAGAATGTTCAGGTAATTTTATAATTGATAAAAGAATTTTTTTTTTCTCTTCAGAAATGACTGATTAATGCAAATGTTTACCTATGCGGTATCTTAGATTTCCGACTTTATATTCTACTTCGCTTCATTCACAAAACATGGGTATTTATTTTTCACACAGAAACCCAGTCTCCAGAATGCTTCTGCTAGACAGCAATGGGTTTTGGGACAACTGTACACTCATCCACCATCCACTTTGGTATTTTATTATTCCAAAGGCTCAGGCTGCAATGCCAATATACAACAGTTAGATCTCAACAGTCATCCATGAAGAAACATTCATGATTCCTCCTCATGTCAAGAGGACATAGTTCAAGAAAAACATCTTCAGAAGTGAATCTTCTTGCTTTAGCTCACCCTGGTTCCTCTGTTCATTCTCAGAAGCAATTTCCACATCTTGGTACACATTCATGTCATACAACAGGTGAAGGCTTAATTTCTCCAGTGCTTTTAAAAAAAAAAAAAACAAAAAAAAAACCAGAAGGCTGGCAGTGACTCTGTCTCTGCAGCTGAGCTGAAACGCGGAGTTTGAGTAATATCAGCCCCAGCACAGCATGCCTACTTTGGGGTTTACCTGGCTGATTAAAACTTACCATTGCTATCCCCCTATCACACCCTTAAAAAAGGTATCTTTCCATTTTCTCCTGACAGGCGTTCTTTGACTTCACGAGCACCTCTTGTGCAGTGATGATATTTTGTAAAAACAATGAAAATGTGAATTTCAGAATGGCCATCATAGAGAGTTACAGCCTTTCTCTACAACCCCACAGGCGTTACCACATTGCTTAATTTAATTTTTGTGAAGTGGAAAGATGTACAGGTGCAATGGTTGATACTGAGCTTCTTACTCTTGATAATGCACCACATGAAGTAGAAAAGTAATTCTGAGAGAGAGAATTCAGACAGAAAATAAGTAGGCATAAATGCTGGCCTGAAATTTATGTGAAATTCAAACCAAAGCCCATTACCTCATCTTCTGTAAATATTCTTTATTTTCAGCAGAACTTCAGCAAGATGTAGGCAAATCAGTAGACCTGATCAGAAACTGAAATTTCAGGCTCACCAGAAATTCTGACATTTCAGTTTACTTCCTTTTCAAATTCAGTCAATAAAGGCAGGGAGCAGATGTACTGAAAGTGGAGGGTAATGGAGCAAACACGAATGCTGAAAATCTTTGGAAAGATTTAACCAATATACAAATAAACTCAAGATAAATAAGCATCTACAAATTAAATGTGAAAAAAATCAGTGCTTAGTAAATTCGAATTTGCATTAAAAAGTATTTGAGCAAGTTGTGCTTAATGCTCTTGAGTAAAAACTGTTCACCATTAAATAGTTTTGCAAATATAGAAAAAGAGGTTTCCAGAAGAACAAGATTATTTTTAATTGAAACTGACTTTGGTCAATAGCCACAGTCAAAAAACAGTAGAAAATTTTTGAATTATTTTTGCTAACATTTTTATTAATAAAATACTTTCACTTACTGCATTTTTTCACTTAGAAATTTATTTAAAGAAAAATGAAAAAATATGGATAGGAACAATAAAATAATTGAAAAGGAAATATTTCACTTTGTTTACAAAATACACTTCTGGCAGACCCAGGAGAATTATCTTCTCTTCCCCTCCCCCCCTATTTTGAAAAGAAAGAACTAAAAAGCTGCATCAAACTGAATCCTTTTTTGTTATCTATAACTAAACTTTTTCCTACAAGTTTTTCAGTTTAGCAGCTAAGCTGAAAGAATCTTCTGTTCTCCATGTTTCCTTTGGCAGCATTTTATAAGTAAATGACCAGAGAATAACTGTAAGCACTTCTCCACCTCCTGAATAGCTTTGCAATCCTTTGTGGCATTGCTCAGGAAGGAATTTCTCATCCAAGCTAGATTTTGACATTTGAGACCCCAAGCAGCAAATCACACAGCCAACAGAGAACAGAGAGGTGCCAGGGGTATTTCACAGCAGCACATTGCCCGCGGGGTACGTGAGCAGCCACAGAGCCTCACTCTTTCAGGCGGGACCCATGGGGACCAAACCCCAAGCAGAGGGACAACCTCCGGCACAGCACACAACACTGCCATGCTCTAGTACTTTGCCCGGTCCAAAATTTTACACACCGAGTGGATATTGAAGCCATAGGCACTTTTTCCTGCAAATATGTGATGTGTTGGTAACACAGTGGGTGAAGAACAGAGGGAAGGGGAATGGGAGCCTGAGACATGGCAGGCTGAAAGACTTGCACTGGTGATATGAACTGTAACAAATTTGCATGGTGCTTTAGTGATGTCCATTAAGATCACAAGCCTCTATTACTTTTGTTTACTTCCAAGTCACAAATATTATGCTGCTAGCCTCCACCTGCAATGAATTACAGACTCTCCTGCATGCATCAGCTCAGCTGACCAGTGCAGCAGCAGGGAGCATGCAGGAAAAATATCTGCCACAGACAGAGCTTCAAGGAGCAAATTTTTTCACCTGTTCATGTACTCCCATGTTCAGACAATTGAACCACAACATAGCTAAAATTACATCTGAATGGCAACGTTTAAGCACCCTGCTGGGACAGTAAAAGTAAAATATACCTGCCTTGTGTTAAGTCAGTGAAATCACAGTAAACATCTCACGTTGGGGCAAGGAAACTTAGTGAGAGACCTGTCAAAGTCACAACTGGATGGAGGGCATCAGGCTGCCATTTTTGCCTTTGGCAGCCTCCCCCACTGAATTTCAGCACATTAAAAATTCCTTGCCTCTCATCAAAAACGTTAGATGTTTGTGCAGATTTTCTTTCCAAAGGCTACAGCTTGTACCTTCCTAAGTAGCAATCCTCAAAAAATCTCAAGTGAAGCTTTCCTACTGAAAGTGATTTAATTTTATCTAACACAAACCAGGAGCAATTTATCATACCTTTAGCTCTTAGGTTGCCTCCCCCCTCTCTGACTGTCAGTGTTTAAACCAAGCTCAAGATTGATACATAGACAGCAATTTTGCCAATAGCTAGTCCCAGAACTCTGCACACTGGCATCTCTGTATCCACATTGTTATCTTCAGGATGGATTTCCAGTGCTAAAGAAAGTGCAGATCCTCAATGAACAATTTTTGTTATCCTTACATTAAACCTTCTATTTCATGTTGCTGCATCTTGCTTGCAGACACTGTTTACCGTATTCCCTTACAACTATCTGTGGGTTTTTCAATATAATTTTTTATATTTAAGTTAATTTGAAAAGTGCCACTTCCTGGCAATTGCAAGTAAAAAAGCAACAGCTTGTATGCTAAGAAAGACCCATATTCCATTTCTGAATTGGAATTGATCTTCCTATTTTGTTTTGTTTGTAATGAGCAAAGCACCTGTCTCCAGAGTACCCTGCTTCCACCTACCACTCTAAACTAAAAGCCACTCTGTTCAAGTGGAATAAATATGCTAGAAACTTTTTAAAAACATTCTATCATACAAGGGAGAATAAACATTAAAATCTCAATGTCTTTTGATCTATGTATTTACCTATGTGTTTATCTTTGTCTCACATTTGCTAGTATAGCCACGGAGGAATGAGCATGACCAGAAGCTCTAGCAAAGTCCTGAAATATCTTTGGTTTTGCTCTTGATACATATCCTTTCTCCAAATCCCTGTCTTGGGAAGGCTTGAAATTCATTGGAAGCACTCTGTTCACTTCACCTCTGAACATAGTTTATTATATGTCCAATAGGGAACATCTATTTTTAGGTAAACCTCTATGGAGGACCTCCAGGGACTGGGGGGAAAGGTCCACACTACCTATAAGGGCTGTGCTAAAGCACATGGAGGACAGGGAGGTGATTCAAGACAGCCAGCATGGCTTCACCAAGGGCAAGTCCTGCCTGACCAACCTAGTGGCTTTCTGTGATGGAGTGACTGCATCAGTGGGCAAGGGAAAAGCAACGGATATCGTCTATCTGGGTTTCTGTAAAGCCTTCGACACAGTCCCCCACAACATCCTTCTCTCTAAATTGGGGAGATACAGATTTGATGGGTGGACTGTTCGGTAGATAAGGAACTGGTTGGATGGTTGCATCCAGAGGGTAGTGGTCAACAGCTCGATGTCCAAATGGAGACTGGTGACAAGTGGTGTCCCTCAGGGGTCTGTACTGGGACCAGCGCTGTTTAATATTTTCATCAACGACATAAACAACGAGACCATGTGCACCCTTAGCAAGTTTGCAGATGACACCAAGCTGAGTGGTGCAGCTGACACGCCAGAAGGATGGAATGCCATCCAAAGAGACCTGGACAAGCTAGAGATGTGGGCCTGTGTGAACCTTGTGAGGTTCAACAAGGCCAAGTGCAAGGTCTTGCACCTGGGTTGGGACAACCCTCGATACCAATACAGACTGGGGGATGAAGGGATTGAGAGCAGCCCTGCAGAGAAGGACTTGGGGGTACTGATGGATGAAAGGCTGGACATGAGCCAACAATGTGTGCTTGCAGCCCTGAAAGCCAACCGTATCCTGAGCTGCATCAAAAGAAGCATGGCCACCAGCTCAAGGGAGGTGATTCTGCTGCTCTACTCTGCTCTGGTGAGACCTCACCTGGAGTACTGCCTCCAGGTCTGGAGCCCTCAATACAAGAAGGACATGGACCTGTTGGAGCGGGTCCAGAGGAGGGCCACAAAAATGATCCGAGGGCTGGAGCACCTCTCCTACGAGGACAGGCTGAGAGAGTTGGGGTTGTTCATCCTGGAGAAGAGAAGGCTGTGGGGAGACCTTATTGCAACCTTTCAGTACTTAAAGGGGGCCTATAGGAAAGATGGGAAGAATCTTTTTAGCAAGGCCTGTTGTGACAGGACAAGGGGTAATGGTTTTAAACTAAAGGAGGGTAGATTTAGACTGGATATAAGGAAGAAATTTTTTACAGTGAGGGTGGTGAAGTGCTGGAACAGGTTGCCCAGAGAGGTGGTGGAGGCCCCATCCCTAGAAACATTGAAGGTCAGGTTGGATGGGGCTCTGAGCAACCTGATCTAGTTAAAGGTGTCCCTGCTTACTGCAAGAGGGTTGGACTAGATGACCTCTAAAGGTCCCTTCCAACCCAAAGCATTCTATGATTCTATGAATCTATGATTCTATGACTTGGCTTCGTATTTTTTTAATTTATATCGTTATACCGGGAAATTTCAATATGTCAGGGAAAAGTACCTCATTAAAATGTCACTAAATAGATGAATAAAAAATATCCAAACGTATTCAGGGAAAGACCTCCCTTTCAGAAATAAAGGAAGCTCCTTATGTTTATCAGGGAAATATTTTGTAGATCTGTTTTACCTAAATTTATCAGAGTTAAACTCAGATATGAACCACAGAATGTCACAGTGCTCTAAAGATTAAGTGCAATGATGCCATTGCTTACAGTTCAAACCAGGAGACCAGCGACAGGCCTGGCTTTCTCCTAGGGGTTATCCAGGAGGAACAAGATACCAGTTGTAAATTATTTACTAGTGTCTGAACTTCTCACTGTGAGCAGGAACATAATAACCACAAAGTAATGTACAAAAATACATATTAGAGAAACAATGCAAGGTTTTGAAAAGGTCTGTTCTAACTATCTAGACAGTTTGGTAGCTTCTTCTTTTAGTCCAATATATAACATAATGTATTGTAATTACTCTAATGAATGAAATTTAGTTGGATACTTCCACAGGATGTGGCGAAATTGTGTATTACATCCGTTTCCTGTATCAATTCCAAAGTCAGTTCCTTTAGGTATGTAGCTGGTAGAGTTATGGCCATAATTTTCATGAAAAAACAGCTTTTTTACTTGACAGGTGATGTTGGTGTTCTCCTATTTTCTTGAATCATTTCCTGATGAACAATGGCCCCATTATATCCTTAGTGCAGTCTTGAATGTATTACACAACTGAGGAATGGTAAGCTGAATTGTGTTGTTTCTGAGTTGCTGTTTGGGTTTGCTTTCACATAACTGGTTGATGGAAGAATCAGAGTGTGTTTTGGATGCTGGCCAAAAAGAGCTTAAATAACATGAGATATGCAATTTGATGGTTACTAGCATTGGCCATACTCTGTGGTTATAGCAGCATTAGTATCCAATGATTGATGCGAAGTGATTGCTAATTGCTGTAATTAATCAAATGTCATTCAGCATTGAGGAGTTATTGACATCACATATACACGTACACACACAAACACACACAAAGAAATCCCTTACCCAAGAAATACAAGCACAAGTGCAAAAATGCTACTTTATGTTTTCTTTGGAGAAAAGCAACGTTACTTTCTCCTTTGTTGAAAAGGCAAGGCTCCATGTGCTCTGAGACTAACCACATGACATTAGGAAAATTTGCACTTCAGCTTCCATCAGCAATCCCTAATTCAAAACATTTCCAGGGTCTTTAGCAGTGCTGAGGTACACTAACTGCCCAACTTCACAGGCAATATGACAGCCAGGTATTTTGTCTGCTTGACATAATTATTGCAAACACATATAAGATCAGTGATAAGATTTTATGCTAGAGTACAAACTGATAACTGGGCTAACAGCTGCTGTTCAGTTAATCTAGGAAATGGAAGTGAAAGACTTATGTAATGTTAAATTGTTAATATCGCTGGTATCACAAATAACTTGCATGTATGAATAATCTTGAGAAGTACTTCCCTTACTTATTCACTTGCTTTGAAGGTTTTGGATATGTGAAACAGGTACTGAAGCTAAATGTATCTTTGGTTGTTAGCAGCAGAATTTTGAAGTTACTGCAGAAAAGCTTTAGCAATATTTGCTGATTTTTTTCCCTCTACTTTTGCTGAGTGTATGCTGTTTTTGTATTGGCTCTCTGCAAGCATTCAGGAGTTAGCAGGAGTATTTGTAGAATATTTTTAATTATTTCTAGATATTACTGGAACTGTTGCTATATAGTGACATGAGAAAGCCTAAACAAGAACTTCTCATATGTATTCAGGGACTAAAACCCATTCCATGTGATAGCTGAACAACCTTCAGTACTCTCCCCCAAAGTCCTAAGATCCCATCCTTAAGCAAACTGTTGCTGACCAGTATATAAGATTAATGACATTGACACTGACAGTATGGATTAGGTATACTGGGAGGGAGGAGGACAAAGGCAGACTTTTTTATTAATTGATACCATAAAGGCCAGCAGCCACCATTAGGATTCAAAGACCAACCAGTTATAATTAGTGTGTAGTGCAGGCATGTACTGATTATGAACAGAAACAGTAAAACTACTATGCAACAAGTAATGCTAATCACTTGCTCGGGTAGGGACTACAAGGGCCAGTAAGAGAAGCAGAGCAGATGTGGTGGATGAGACAGGTCCTTCACAAAACAGACCTAGGCAGCTCTGGGAGAAGATGCCTAATCCTCTGAACAGCTCCATCTGGCTCCTCTGGAAGCTTCTTTCTTTCTTGGTGTCAGCAATCAGGTTACTTGCACTATCCCTCTACAGAAAGTAAGCTCATATAAAACCTGCTGTGGCAGGCCAGAGCTGACCAGTTTGGGTCTTGTTTGGCTTGTTTTCAACCATTGCCCAGAGCAAACATCTAATCCCAGTTTAATGGCAAACTGGCAAGGACTTCTTTGTTTTCTTTCTTGGCCAAAATCAGAAAGAAAATAGCATACTTAGCATAGAAAAAGCATTTGACACTCTATAAATTATGCATTTCTCATTATTATGGATTTTGAAAGATTAAAATGAAGAATTAGACTCTCTGCTCTTCTCTATTCTCTTACATAACTAGGCACTTGGGTAGAAGACAAAGTTTTGTAAACACTATTTAGTAAAGCTTTTCAATTATTTAGTATTTAAACATATCAGTAAATTGTTCCAACTTATTAATTGGTTCAACATACACAGTGAGAGGGATAATAGCCTCACAACATACAATATATGCCAATCACTATAGAGTGTCACTTGGACTGAGTACTTTGTTGTTTGATGATGCTATAAATCAGTAGAATCCATTTCATTGTACAGCTGGAAATTAACCATTAATCCACTAAATACACTTGAAACATCATAATTTCCCTATGCCGTCCCTGGTGATCATCTTATCCACAATATATGCCAACAAGATATTGCTCCAGGGAGCATCTTCAGATGCAAGATTTTAAAGCTATTTTCAGTTCTTCCCTTCTTGCCAAGAGATGGTATTAAAGAAATGATTGTTCCACGCATTTTTAATTTTTTCAGCTAATAGCAACAGAGATGGACAAAGGAAATTCATAAGGGTATCATATATATATATATACAGACAGACACATAGCAGTGTCATTCTATATGACTGCATCAGTTTTTTGGGCATAGGCAACATATGGCCAAACTGCTCTGTGAACAAGCAAAATCTCCTCCATCCAATTCATGTTCCGTGTTTTTTCATTACACATTTCAAGTACAGTGTTTTCAAACTAACAACTAAGTACTGTGGCTTCTCAGTAAACTTGACCACTGGACTTGCGAATAGTGTACTTTTGGGCATGATTTTCTTTGAAATGATCAGAAATTGAGTGACTAACTTTCAAGTATTTTTTTTTCTTTGAAACACATCCAAATCAAGGTTGTGCTAATCAGTTCAATCTTTCTAGCTACCTCACAGGGCATGACGAAAAGACCGTTGAAGTCAGTCTCCATGTTTATAGCTCTCTTGTTTGTGTCTTCTGAGATTGGTAACAAGTCAACGTTAATCTCTGCCCAAACACTCAATATTTGCTTCCTGATCTGCATTATTGAAATGGCCTTTTTTTGTTGTAATGGGACATAAAGAATGGAACAGAAGCTGGCAGCTCACGGCTTGGATGGGCATACTCTTCCCTGGGTAAAAAACTGGCTGGATGGCCGAGCCCAGAGAGTGGTGGTGAATGGAGTGAAATCCAGTTGGCGGCCGGTCACGAGCGGTGTTCCCCAGGGCTCGGTTCTGGGGCCGGTTTTGTTCAATGTCTTCATCAATGATCTGGATGAGGGGATTGAGTGCACCCTCAGCAAGTTTGCAGATGACACCAAGCTGGGCGGGAGTGTCGATCTGCTTGAGGGAAGGAAGGCCCTGCAGAGGGATCTGGACAGGCTGGATCGATGGGCTGAGGCCAACTGTATGAGGTTTAACAAGGCCAAGTGCCGGGTCCTCCACTTGGGTCACAACAACCCCATGGAACGCTACAGGCTTGGGGAAGAGTGGCTGGAGAGCTGTCCAGCAGAAAAGGACCTGGGGGTGCTGGTNAGAGAACAAGTCTTATGAGGAGCAGCTGAGGGAACTGTGGTTGTTTAGTTTGGAGAAGAGGAGGCTGAGGGGAGATCTTATCGCTCTCTACAACTACCTGAAAGGAGGTTGTAGTGAAGTGGGTGTTGGACTCTTCTCCCAAGAAACTAGCGATAGGATGAGAGGAAATGGCCTCAAGTTGCATCAGGGGAGGTTTAGATTGGACATCAGGAAGAATTTCTTTACTGGAAGAGTGGTTAGACATTGGAACAGGCTGCCCAGAGAGGTGGTGGAGTCGTCAACCCTGGAGGCGTTCAAAAAAGTTATAGACATGGCACTCCAGGGCCTAGTTTAGGAGTCATGGTGGTGTTAGTTGATGGTTGGACTTGGTGATCTTAGAGGTCTTTTCCAACCTTAATGGTTCTATGATTCTATAATCCCACTTTTGACTCACACTCTTACCTCTGGTTCTCACCAACCTTTTTCTTCACTGTCACCACAGTAACAAAATCCCACTGCAGAGATCTTGTGAGCATATTCCCTCTCTCTCTCTAGAAGTTTTCACCTGACCAGAAGCACAGAAACCAGGAAAAGCAGGCAGATGTACATCCTCTAACTCAGGCACCTCTAATAAAAAACCCCCCCACACTGCATTGAGTAAACATACAGTAAAATGTGGACAAACAAATAAAACAAATGCCCCTTCTATCACAGAGTACCTATCTACCATGTGTGTTCAATAACAAAATGGTATTTTCTTGTGGATCCCATGGCATGCCTGGTACTAGATTATTTTGCATGTTTGTATACGATGGGACATATGAAGGTAGAATAATGCAAGTTTTATTTACACTTCTTTTTATTGGTGGATTTTTGTGAATAACTTTTACTCTCCAGACCACCAAAACATGTCTTACAATTTGCATTTTTATATCAGGTGCAGTCATCACTCTGAAATGTATTCTAACATTGTGCAATCCAAAAGACACCATCTCCAAGAGAAAAAGCCAGGAAGGAGAAGGAAGGAGCTCACCAGTTCAAGGGGAACCAATGGCAGATGACAGCAAAAACACCAAAGCCTTTTGTGCCTCCAAAAGCCTGGAATAAGGCTATCCTTGAAACAGAAAGCCTATCCTTGAAAAGGGGGAAGGAGGCAAGAAATGGCAGAGAAGGTAATTAAGGAATTACCTCAAACGACTGTAGTTCACCCACAGCAGGGAATGTAAGTCTGCTGATCTTCAGCTTACAGTTTGAAATATCAAAAATGTAATGGCAAGTGATTGGCACACTATGAAAAGGAGAAAATATGAAGCTGAAAACAGGTTCATGAATGCTGGAAATACCTCTTACAGTCTGAAGTAACAAAATAACTGGGATCGGAGGGCCTGAAAACTAATCACAGCTTCTATTCCCTCTCTGTGCACCTCTGCCTGAAGAATTGAGAGCACAATGCTTTGAAGTGTGCCAATTTCCTCTGCTTCTGAAGAGTCTCAAACAGCACAAATGAACAAATTATAGTTATCAGCTTTTCATCTGCTCCTTCACGTCTTGGAAGTTCTCATGAACTATTTAATTTTTTTAATGACTGGCTTAAAAATATATTTTTTTTAGCAGTAACTGAACATGTGTTTAGAACTGTTCTCGCACTGTACATCTAAAATAAGTTCCACAACTTTTGTTTACATTATGAATTCTTGCAGTAACAGCAAATTGTGTGTTTTCAACTGCTCTCGCAGCTTATTCTACTGCAAAATAATATAAATATTATTAAACGGTTCAAATAAAATATCTTTTTTTTTCTCTCATGATTTATCCAACTCCGCCATTCACAGTTTCAGTCTGAATATATATATAAAAGATAGATGTCTATATGAACTACATTGATTTCATGTGACTATGAAAGCAGTTCTGTTTATGTTGATTTCTCTAATTCCAACCATTATGTATTGGTCATCTTTCAAAAAAAAATATAGTTGCATTGTGGGAACAGCATGGAAAGTTTTACTTGATATATTGAACAATAATATTTTCAGTCAAATGTGTTAGGTTATGCAATAAAAGCTCATCTGCACACCTGTAAAGAAACACAGAGAGAAAATGGCTGTTGAGGGGGAGGCAAAATAAGTCTGTGTATATATATATGTCTATATATAAATATCTGTATATATATATATTCTCAATAGCAAACCTTGCATCCTGCCTAGCCAGAGAGTGGAGGAGGGTGAGGCCATTGGTGCTGTCTGTGTTCATGTGAGTCCTTTGTGTGTCTGCCTGTGGCCTGTGTGGCTGGCCGTGTATATATGTGTTGTATATGCGTGGTCTGCGTGCGTGTGCTTACTGTGAATATATTGTCAACCTCACTTCATATTGGGCCTGGGGGCATGGAGCTGAAGCAGCCTTGCCTCTCTCAAGCTCTTGGATCCAGCATGAATACTTTCCCCTAACAAAATGTTCATCAAAAATATTGCCTGCTTGATCCAAGGCGTAAAATGATTCAAGGCAAAAGATGTCTGAATATATATAAATTGACAATTTTTTTTTCACTTATTGAGAGTAGTTTGATAACATAAGCTTAAATCAGGATCTATTTCTGTATTTAAACAATCTCAGTTACTAAAGCATAACACATTATATTGTTATTTTGTTTGCTATAAATGAAAATATATGTTTAAATTTTAAGTACTCTTATTGGGATATGGTAAAAGTATCTGGAATGTGGTACTTCATTTTTGATGAAATTATTAATTCTATCGAAGAGTTTAGTTGACTAAGGCACTGTCATCCATTTTGTTCTACATCCTATGTTAAGGATTCTCATCTGCTTTGTAAAGTCCTTTCTTCTGTTGTTTTCTTTGGTAATGTGACATTTCAGACTGAGTGGATCAGAATGTCAGCAGGCATAATCATCACAAATTCATCATTTTCACTTTTTCCAGCACAGGGTGTGACCCATACTGATTCTTTTTTTTTTTTTTTTTTTTTTTTTTTTTTGTGCCTGGTAATCTAAATTGTTTTCACTACAAAACTGAAACAGTGCTGTAGATTAATCCACTATTTTCTTTGATACTGTTCAGCAGATCTGTGTCTTATCTATGTCTTGCATAAGAAAGAGAACTTGTGCATCTATAAAAACAAGGGGGTTTTTTTCAGGTTGCATATAGGTACCAATATCTGAAGGATACTCAGATACTCAGGATAATAATGTTATAAAGGGCCAAATTATGTTAAGTGTCTCTTCTTTGAAGATTAAATTCTTATGAATTTTTAGAATACCTAACCACAGAGTGTCAGATCAACTGAATACCAGAGCTGCTAACAGTTTACAAATTGCTTTACCAGAAACCTTAATTTATTAACCATGTGGGTTACAATCATATTTCTAAAATATTTCTCCCCTTTTTAAAATCACAAATGTCAGGTAAAATCTTGTCTAACAAAGTACAGCCCTTTCTTTTTACATTTTATAGTGTTACAACAATTGCAAATTTATTTCAAAGGTTTCTTGAAATATTTAGTTAGTGCAATTGTATCTGTCTGCAGAGAGAGGGAGAGAGAGAGGGAGATAGACAGATAGTTGGGTAGATAAAGGGACAGATTCAGTCTTGGTTGATATTGATGTAAATATGAAACAAATTTACTGAAGTCAGTATGATCACTCTTGTCTGACACCTGTGGAAATGGGAGCAGAATGTGGCACTTAAAATTAAAAAAAAAAAACTCTATAGGAGTTATTGCACCTCAGAGATAACTAATGTTCTTAAAACCACTTAGCATTCTCAAATGCAGTATTTCTCTCTGTATAGCTATGAGTTTTGCCATCTGGTGAACTGGTCAACTGCCAGTTTAAACACCAGTTGCTCAGTAATACTTTACATAAACAGATGTGGTGGTGATAAGATTATCATTAAAATGTGAAACCCAAAAATAATTTTGTGTTTATTAACAGACTCGGAGAAAACTTTGTCACATTTGTAATAGTAACATGTACACGATTAGTGATGGCCTGAGAGAAATATAGATTTTTTTTTAATAGTGTTTGTATACGGAATTATTTAAGAAAACTCTATATATGCATGTCAAAAATGTGCATATTTGACTGGATCCATATCCTCTACTTCTGGTACACTAGTAGCTTATGGAGGCCTGGATTCTGCAAACACATTTGTGCTTAATTTTACTTATGCAAATAACATGATTAACCACAAATACCATAAATATACAAATACACTGTTTTCAAACATGCTTATATTTCATCTAGCATAACACAGCTACAGGACTGACTGAAATATCACTTAGCTTATTGCACTAGCTGCAATAATAATGATAATATAATTAGAGTCAATAATAGCTTATACTCCATTATGTATGTGTATATACATGTATATATCAAGTAATAAACTAACACCAGAAAAACTATTGTAATCCACAACATGCAATAAATTATGTTATTTTTAATACTGTAATCATACTGGGAAAATCCAGGACAGCATATTATTTTCTTCTAATTGCATTTCATAAGTGCAAGAGTTGTAACAAAACAACAGATGCTAGGCATCGCTAGAGATGTGAATCTTTGGTTTGTTTTTATAGCTGCTCTGACATTTAGGCTGTGGGTTCTAAGAGGAGATTCCAAGGCAAATGTTTTCATCATCATCTGACTCATTTCTGCCTGAAGGAAATACCAATTAAAAAAAAAATGTAGATAAGGAGCAGCAGAGGATTATTGTTAGTCACAATTTCCTCTGGTGATTCTGCTTTGTTTATCATGAAATGTCTGAACACTAACTTTCACTAAGCATTTTCTTACACTCACACACTACATTTAGCTTGGATTGCCTGTGTTTGTGGCTCTGCACAAAGGTTCACACAGTCCTTATAAATCATCTCACTTGTCTAATATTGCCCTTATGGGTAAATTACATGTTCACTGGAAGACAGTAGCAACTAATAGAGGAAGCCAGCAAAGAAAATGTGCAAAAAAATCCCATAGAACTCACAAGCAAAATGTCATTGAGTTCAATTACTCTGCCCAGCAATATAAGCACATGATGATGCCTGCATGTAGTGATGGATATAGCATGTGATTAACACTGAATGTAAAGGCATGCACTGCCAAGGGGAAAGCATTCATCTTCTATAATAAATTCACTACTAGATTTTGAGAAGATACCATAGTCCTTATGTTCTGAGGGCCCCAAAATAGGATCAGAATCAGCCCTTATTTAGCTACCTTCCAGGTCACACTTTGATTTTTTAATAATTGCCAGTGCTGGATCTTCAATAACTCATTTTCTTATATCTCTACCTTTCACTGGAGCATAACAAAAGGACTTTAAGGTAAATGGTAGCCAGCTTCAGGTATCCACCTTCTTTCTCTGAAGCTGCCAGATCAGTTTACCAAAGAGTATGAAGTATAAAAATTTTTTTAAGTTAGATTTTAAGTGATAATGATTTTATACTAAATGGTGGACATTTATTAAATATAGCTGTGTAGTGTAAATCAGTTCTGAGTGGGAAATATATTTGTACCCTCTCACAAATATGTAGGTTGAAAGTTAGAACGTTTCCACCTTTTAGAGGAAGAAAGATCTGAAATGGTCTTTCTGTAGAAACTCAAGTAAGAAGTCTGCCCAAATCTAGTTCACTGACTGGGTCCAACAGTTAAGACAGGACAGTTTCTATATGACCGGGTGCTCATACGTTCCTTGTGGCATGAACATGCTTTGAGTCTTCAGATCTCTGCAGTGTGAACATAATGATTCAAGACATAGAAAATTTAGTCTTTCAGATGAAGAAACTGCTTCATTTAGTGATCAACAGGGAGTCTTTAAGTGGAGAAGTGGATGTGATTATTAATAGATCAGCTGTGTTTAATTTTTGGATTAGTGTCAGTGATTTCTTAAACATTACAAAATCAGAAAGTACTAAAAATAAGGTTTTTTTGGGGTCTTGAGTAAAAAGGCTACAGAATAGTTGCTAAGGACAGCAATAAACTAAGGTTTATACATACACCAGGTACAGGTTCAGAGACGAAAGGATTAGGATGTCATCACAGACTTGATACTTTGATTTCTTGGTGTATAGTGAAAAGCTGACAGTCAGAGAACAGAATCTGCTTACTACAGGGTTATATTGGAAAATATTTAGTTTCAAGTGGAATTAGGTAACCGGTGTACAGTGATGCTAGGGTTTAAACTCTGGTTTAGGGTTCAAGATACTACAGGTTGTATTCTGCAGAGCCATAAGAACTGCAGTAAAAGCCAACAATGATGAGAGCAATTATTTTATGTACATGTCTTACACTGGATAAAGTGACTGGCATATTTGGGGGGAGAACAGCTAGAGGTACATGATTTGTGTTTAGTTCTTTGGTGGAGAGAGGTACCTGCACTGAGATTATGTGCGGGTTAGATTAAGGCTTGCAACAGCATAGATCATTTTTTTCCTGCATCAGCAAGAAAACCTATCTTTAAAAATAGACCCACCGTGTCTACCCACATCAGCCTGAAACTATTTCCTCCTACTGGATTCCTGCTTCATCTAAATCTTGTGATCTTTCAGGATCCTGCAACAAGCTTAGATCTTCTGTCTTTGCTGTCCATTTTCAGTAGATCTGAGAGGGCAGATCTACACGTGTTCTAGTTTGGATCAATGTTTAGTATGCTTTTGAAACAAATCTCCCAGCTGATCCCACTTACTATGTTTCAGCTCACAGTATTGAGCTGCCTCAGGCTGCCTGAACTGGATTCCTGTCTGAAAAACCTACATAGCAGCTATGCTCCAGGAGCTCACCCAATGCACTCCAACTGCAAATGGGCATTCAGTCCCTGGAGTCAGGCTAGAGCTACCCCACAAACCAAAATAAAACAAAACCAAAAAACTTGACGCATATATACTGTGGATGTCAGGTTTTCAACACAAGTTATTTTACTGAACAAAATTGCTCCCATTTATTTGCACTGCTACACAGGTTATACAGTGCAGGTTATACAGATGGAGCCGCACTGGATGAGGGCTGCCTGTTCTTTTCCTTGGCAATCCCAGGGGTACCAGCTGAGGTAAAGTAACTATGGGAGTCAGTTGTAAGGAACCGGACTGGAAAAGAGTCCCCCCAACATCCTGTGGCAGTAACTCCAAATGCAGGACACATGGATTAAGGGGGTGATGGGGTGGACATTCCTGAAGTTATCTTGTTGTGCCCCAGGAAGCAATTCAGGGGTGCAAAGAATCTCTGTTAGAAGCTAGGATACAAGATTTTGGGGAATGATTAAGTTTCACTGGGCAAAAAGAGTTTGAAATATTTAGATTTTGTAAATCTGTAAATGGGAGTTCAGCAGCCTAGGCATGCCATGGAGAAGGACACCATATATCTGATAGGTTGAGTGACAAATTATTACATAAACAAATGAGAGAATCTCATCCAAAAAGTTTATGAACTGCAGTAAACTGCATTAAACCACACAGCCTGAACTCCTCAATGATAAAGATCATACTCTTTCATCTTGTTAGTGGTACTCTGGTAACTTCTGTTTAGTTAATGTCTGTTTTTTCTTAAAAACTCCCATCTTTCCGTCTTCTGTCAGCATGCTGTCTTCAAATATGAAAAATCTATTATTTCTTGTGATGGCTAGCTAAATGTTGCACAGTTTTTAGGGATGTATGCACAAAAGTTGTTGCTATCTTGTTAGATAGATGGCTGAGGTCGTATTGCAGGAGCAATAAAAATCTTACCTTTGTTGTTGTCAGAGTTAGACTTCTAAGTATAATTTTAAATTATTTGAGTTCATCTCCACATTCTCGAGACAGTCTGGGCACGTTTAGCTATTAGCAACTTCATAGGTTAATTAACATAACCATTACAAACGCACACTAGTAAAGCCTGGATATGTTCAGACATCCAATGGACTATAATCAGGACAAAGAGTAATACCAGAGAGATCGATAGTTCATTAAACTATTCCTTTGTTGCTCTGGAACAACATGTAATGAGCAGAGTTATAGAAAATTCTGATGTAATGTAATATACCTGGGAGACTGCTTTGCTTTAAAATCTTTTCTGCAAGCTCCAAAATCAATGGTATGGATCCAGAATCACGTTTATGTTACAGCACAGAACAAACTGGGAAAATTTAGATGTTTGGGCAATGCAGGAAGAGTAAAATAAATTATGCTATAGGGAGTGATGACATATTTATGCAATAGCATGTAACAATAATGGGCTGGCTTGCTTTGTTTCTAGCTTTTCTAATATTTGGGACCTTTGTTGTAAGAGTAAAGTTTTTGTAAAGTGTAGATGAGACAGATTTGGGTGCTGACTGTATTCCGGTGGGGTACACTTGCATACTTGTGTTTTCAAGAGAAGCATGGATGTGAGGTACCCAGTCCATACCACTCCTCTTGTTGATCTCTGTGGACTTTGACTCAGACAGAAAAGCATCCCAGTCTGTGGTCATTTTTGTATAAACTGTAGTGCTCTAGTCACGCGTGCTTGTATTTACTGAATGTTATGGACAGATCTAGTAGGCATGTGTAGCAGAAGCCTACAGGCCTTGTTTAAGCTTGTACAAATTTGTCCTTGGAGTGAGTGCTTCATCTGTTCCTTGTCACAGTGTTTCTGAGGAGTGTGATGTGTGCTAGCCCTGGCCAGGGAATCCCACCAGCTAACAAAACCTGAGCTCTTCTCAAGAAAGCACCTCACCAGCCCCAGTGCAATGGCCCTGCCCAGCAATTTCAAGGTTGGGCCAAGGACAAAACTGCATTTTAGTGGAGACCGTTGGAGCAAGCGTGAGGTGGCTGCTAAGTAGCAGTCAGCTCCATAGTAGGCGTGCCTGAAGTAGGGCACACTGGTGGCTTGTCTCTGCCAGACCTGCTACGACTGACTTTCCTCGTTTGCATTTGTACAGGCATACCACAGAATCTGCTGAAATTGCTTCACTAACAAGCTGCACTGAAATTATATGAAATATGAATTTGATATTGGACTAGGGGACTACGTTTGATTATAGTCAGCTCTGATGGTCTAATACATGTTGTGGTGGGTTGACCCTGGCTGGACGCCAGGTGCCCACCAAAGCTGCTCTACCTCTCCCCTCCTCAGCTGGACAGGGGAGAGGAAATAGAACGAAAGGCTCAGGGGTCGAGATAAGGACAAGGAGAGATCACTCAGCCGTTACTGTCATGGGCAAAACAAACTCAACTTGGGGAAAATTATTTTATTACCAATCAAATCAGAGTAAGATAATGAGAAAATAAAAACTAAATCTTAAAACACGTTCCCCCCCACCCCTCCCTTCTTCCCGGGCTTAACTTTACTCCCGATTTTTCCACCTCTTGCCCTCCAGCGGCGCAGGGGGACAGGGAATGGGGGTTGCGGTCAGTGCATCACACGTCTCTGCCGCTCCTTCCTCCTCAGGGGGAGGACTCCTCACACTCTTCCCCTGCTCCAGCGTGGGGTCCCTCCTACAGGAGACAGTCTTCCACGAACTTCTCCAGCGTGGGTCCTTCCCACGAGCTACAGTTCTTCAGGAACTGCTCCAGGGTGGATCCATTCCATGGGGTGCAGTCCTTCAGGAACAGACTGCTCCAGCGTGGGTCCCCCACGGGGTCACAAGTCCTGCCAGAAAACCTGCTCCAACATGGGCTCCTCTCTCCACGGGTCCACAGGTCCTGCCAGGAGCCTGCTCCAGCGCGGGCTTCCCACGGGGTCACAGCCTCCTTTGGGCATCCACCTGCTCCGGCGTGGGGTCCTCCACGGGCTGCAGGTGGATATCTGCTCCACCGTTAACCTCCATGGGCTGCAGGGGGACAGCCTGCCTCACCATGGTCTTCACCATGGGCTGCAGGGGAATCTCTGCTCCGGCGCCTGGAGCACCTCCTCCCCCTCCTTCTTCACTGACCTTGGTGTCTGCAGGGTTGTTTCTCTCACATGTTCTCACTCCCGTCTCTGGCTGCAGTCGCACACGGCATTTTTTTTCCCCTTCTTAAATATGTTATCCCAGAGGTGCTACCAGCATTGCTGATGGGCTTGGCCTTGGCCAGCAGTGAGTCTGTCTTGGAGCCGGCTGGCATTGGCGCTGTCGGTCATAGGGGAAGCTTCTAGCAGCTTTTCACAGAAGCCACCCTTGTAGCCCTCCCGCTACCAAAACCTTGCCACGCAAACCCAATACATGTGTATGTAAAATATTCGCTGATTTTCTCTCCTGCTTATTTCAAGAGTGTGACAAGCAAATATGTGGTAGCTACAATTTTGAGAGTCCATATTGGTGAGAATTTCTCCTTGTAGTTAAGACTGAACATGTCAGAATGGCTGTTTCACATCCTTTGGGAATTTTGACTATACCTCTCTGCATAGCCATGCCTGCAGTCTCTTCTTTGGGGGCTTGAAGCAGAATCAGAGACACAGAGACCTATAGGCTCCTTGAGCTCTCTTCCTCTTGTGTGACCTGCAGGAACTGGACCTCTTAGTTCTTTATTTGGAATTTGGATTCATTTATCTTTTCCACATGAAGACCTTCCAAAAACAGAGCAGAAATTAGTTCAGTAACCACGCTGCTGTGAAATAAGCAGAAGCTAAATAAGCCAAACTTCAAATGCTGTTATCCTTTTCTTAAAATGAAAGAGACAATCTATCCGAATTAACTGTATTCAACATATAAAGTAATAAATGTGGTAGCTGATCCAGACAAACAAGTATTCTAGAAATAAACAGAGGAAATGATCTTTCGTGGGTTGGGGGGGTGGGGTGGTGGTGTCTGTCTTTTAACATGTTTTAACATTCTGGATCACATAAGGGTATGTAGACCCCTTTACCTGAAAAAGACATGGGTTAACATGCAGAATGAAAACTGTAAGCATTTGTGTAAAATGAATGGAGTTTTACAGTGAAGGTCATTTATGGAACTGTAGATAGCTGAAGGCACAAACTCTTTGAACTCTGTCTGAAGAGGTCCAAGAAGGAATCATAACTTTAAGTCCATGTTTCTAGCATTTAAGATTTAAACTACAGGCTGGTAATGATAATCGGTTTCTGAAAGTTTGTCAGAATCCAAACCCATGTGAATGGAGAGTGTTTGAAAGATGGGTTTAAGCTCTGATTCTCCAAAGTTGTACAAGATCTATTGTTAAAAAAAAAGACTTCAGAAGCCTACTATTACTCTAAAAAAAGGTTTGCCTTATTTTAGGATTAAAAATACTAATAACATGCACGTACATCCTGTTTACTCTCCTGGAACTTTGAACTGTGAAATTACACGCTTATGCAAATTTGAAAAGTAACCATATTTACATAGATTAGAAATATGCCCAGGTAGATAAAGGAGTAAAAATTACTGATTGGCATTATAAATAATAATTAAAAAAGAGTGTATGAATCCTGTTGGAAAAAATATGAATGCAATCAGTTCTACTGCTCTTCTGGAGCACCTGCAATAATAGAGGTTTTCTTATTCACATTCTTATTTCAGTATGGTGAGATTTGCCTTTTCCTCTCCAGACAATTTTTAATATACAGCCTCCTTCTTTGTTGATTTGATTTTTGTTTGTTTTTCAGTGGTTTACAGTTATGAAAAAGAACTACATATTTTCCAGAGAAATGAATCTCTGAAATAGTATGATGACAGCAGTGGAAATTGATAGTCGGTTTGATTCTCCATTGTCGAGCATTTTGTGTAGTCATTTACAGACTAAGTTCAAATTGCATACAGACACTATAATTTGGATTTGATAGCATTTTATACCTGCTTGCATAGCTGTAAATAACTTCACAACATGCTAGCCAGTGAAGAATCAAGCTCATTATCTTTGATGGAGGCATTCATTTCTTGCTTTTATATATGTATCTTTTATCTCTCCTTCAAACCAGTATTGGGATTTGTTTCTCTTCACTTTTAAGGATATATATTTGTAGATATTTCCCAGATAAATAATGGGGGTGGGGGGAGGATGAAGAAGGTTACTCCCTCAGAATGAATGGAGTTTTAGAAGTTTCCAGACTGCTGTGGGGGGGCAGCTTGCAGGCATAGGTCTATTAATGTTGAAGTGATAGCTGTTAAAGCAAGTAACCTCTAGAGCAGTGAGAGAGGGAATAACTTTCATCTTTTGGGGGCTCTATAAGGCACTGAATTTCTGGAAACATCTTTAAGGTGTTTCTCCCTCCAAGCAAATCTCCATGCTGATTCTTGTTCTGCAATATCTTACTCTACCAGGGATACACTTATTATAAAATGCATTTTGAGGCATTCATTCACCTTTGTGACCTCTGGTGTGAGAGAAATTGAAGGTCAACAAAATGGATGAACATGGTAATGTGGTTTGGTGACTTTTGGCATGTTAACTCACCAAATTACATCATTGTCTGTTGATTTTCTGTAGGAATATCCTTGCTGTCAAATCTCTATATTTTCAGTATTATTGTAGAATGTCACAATGTCTTAAAAATCAAATAGTTCTGTTCAAAGCAAATATTATTACTGCTGTAGAGTTTATAGCAAGTAGACAAACTTTATAAGTTTGTAGTTTTTAATGCTAGAGACACTGTACAGACACACACTGGGGTAAAACGTAATCCTCACCTTTCTGTGCTCATACTGGCATGAAGAATGGCTGTTTTGGCCCTGCTTACCTCACGCAATCCTAAATCTGCAATCCTTACACCTGAATCACAAGGTCCACGGAATCTGTTGCAGCTCATGCTCGTGTCCTTTGCCTACATACAGCTTTGGCTGGCCAACGTGGCAGTGCTTATCCATGTTGGGCACACGGGCTATGCCCTCTTCAGCAGCGGTGCAGATGCATCAAGGTGGATACGCACAGACAAAAGAGTTGATGGTGAAGACTTCATACCCTCATGTACATTTCAAATGGGTTTTATTTCAGACTAGCCTTAGTTTGGTCCCTTAGACTGAATGACTGCAGCTGGAGAGCGCTATTCCTGATGCATGGTTAGGTTCATCTGAAAGAAATCCAGTGCCTCGAGACTACTTCACAATATGAACCAAATATCTTTGCAGTAAGTAGGGACATTTGGGAGATTAACTGCAAAAGCACGTGCCTGACCACACTGAAGTGCTAACATAGCTACAACGACAGTACGGTACACTTTCTGCAGTGCTTCACTCTATAAGCTCATGGTCCCACCAGTTTTCAGTGTAAAAACCCCCCAACCAAGCAAACTTTAAGAAAAAGAGTACGTTGCCCACCTGAGGATATGATTACAAGCCATGTGTGCCAGGGACCATAAATCAGTTTCATCTGTTCTACTGTTTGTCCTGAAGTAATGACTACACCCTTCAGACTCCTTAGTCTTGTCACTTCCCAAAAACCAAACAGAGCATTGTCTTGGAAACTTAGTACCCCCCCACTGCCACCTTTTTTTTTTTTTTTAGGTGGAATATTTTCTGTGAGGAAAGGATTGCAATAATGAAAGTATAAAATGTAATCCTGCATTGCCCAGCATTAAAAAATCACAAGTTAGACCTCTGGAGACTGGATTAAAATTCAGCTGATTAAATAGTAATTATGGGGGTGGAATGGCAGAGGTGTCACTGATCTTATTGTAATTAATTCTGTAGAGTTCATGTTATGAACTTTTCCTTATTGCTCTCAGAGCTAAAAATGAGAAAATCTGGAAATCTCTTGCAGTATTAGACTCTCAGCAGCTGGGGATTTTATTGGAAAACACCAAAAACCATTACTTTCATTATTAACGTATGAAAAATTGACTTTTATGTTGTTGATGACCTTAGTACTATCACTGATGAATTTTTTAGTTCATTTCTTAGAATAATGGTGAAGGCACTGAACAATAAACACTGTACTTTTAGTGTTTCTCTAACTTTACCATACATGGCTTTTAAACTTTCAGCTACTTGAGGTGTCGAAGTGTAGGTGTAAAATTTCAGGTGAAAATCAATAACGACTTTTTATTTATATGAGAAAAATTGCGCTTTTGCTATAAAGCTGATTTGTGGTTTTGGAAGCTGCATGAAGAGGGAAAAAGAGGACAACCTGTTGTGGTTAAGGGATGTGAATTATATGAAAAGAAATGCTTGAACATTGTTGTGTTAGTGTTGCTACATGACTTAAAAACAACACATGGATGAGTATTTTCAAGTATTTAATAAGCAAGCACAGTAAATAATTTTAATTGTCTCTTTTCAAATCCCTTGGAACTGTATTTAGTGTAGAACTTTACTGATACGAAATATTTGAACTCAAGTCATTCAGTAGACCATATTCCTCTTTCCATATTGCACAATATTATTCAAAGGCTGAGCTATGTCTTCTTGATAGGTTTTTTAATGTCTTCACATAGACATCCATATTTATCCATCATAAATGGTGGTCTATCAGGTTGTTTTCTTTCATTGTCTTTTACTATTTGATTCCAGCATAACATAGTGGCTATTGAGTTGGAAGAACAGCTCTTCATTCCTGCAAAGAATGTGCCTCAGAAAATTCATGTCATGCCATGTGAACTTATCCTGGAATTTCTTGGTGTCTGGACAAATCAAGAATATAAATCACAGTGCAAGACTTCTTCTGTCAAACCAATTGCCATCTCTTTCCATTTCCTTCTATATCTCAGCTGTGCACTGGACAGCTCATTCCTATGGCTGGCTGAGAACTGAATATCATAGATTTTGAATCCAATCTTTCTAAACCCACAGTTGTAAAAATGAAGAGTAATAATAACAGCAATAGCAAAACCAGTAAATGTAACACAGACTAGCCTGTATTATTATCTTTTCTTTGTTCCCCCCCACCCCAAGAAACAAGTCCTACAACAACAGCTGACCTAGATCACCCAACATGGCTTCTAGAAACCTTGATTTCATCTTCAATTCCAAGACATAAACTTGAGATCTTAAGTTGAATTAGCCCATGCAGGTTTTTCCCCTCAAATATGACTTGTTCATTATGGGATGCAGAACAATGGGATCTCTTCTTTCTCAGTCATCACCAGTAATAAATAGGTGTACATTACCTTTTCTCTTTCAGGTCATCACAGCTGGCCCACTCTAAAATGCTCAAAACTGTATTGAGTTTTAACATTTCCTTTTCATTTCTTTGCAGCTGATTTGGGGGGCACCTTGTCTTCAAAGTACAATCCAAAATGAGAGGTTTTGGGTTTTTTTTTTTACTGCTCTTTCTTTTCAGTGATATTTCTCAGTTTGTCTGGAAGCTTTCTAAGTTAAGATTTTCTCTTCTTGCCTAGTCATCTCTCAGTTACACCAAGACTTCTAGAAGTTACTTTCATGCCATTGTGGAGTCTCCAAGTCTTCCTTTAATTCCCTTTGCCTAGGAGAGACTTGTATCAGCACCACCACAACTGTTTCCAGCTTGTTTAAAGAGGAATGCCAGCTAACTGTGTCTTTCTTCTCACTTTTTGAAAATCAATCTGAGTTTCTACTTCCTTTCAAGCCTGAAGATTAGTACAAAATAAAGAGGTTTTGAGATGGTACAAAAACAAGTGTAACCAAAATAATGGGGAACTAAACAATAATGAAATATAATATAATGTAGGCTTATGATAATTTGTGAAAATGTAATTATAGGAACGTGTTATGCACCAGCAATGCTGCTCAAGAGTCCACCCAACCCTTCACATCTTGATTTAAATATCAAGGATTTAATCAATATGTAAAATGTGATTGCACCACATAGTATTAAGATCAGAGGTAGTATGTTTTGTTCTTTAAGGAGGAGCAGGTGGACAAGGAACAACTTGGTCGTTTCATCTAAACAATAACATGGCATAGTAAAATATAATCTCTGTCTTAGAACAAAGACCTTGGAGTGAATAATTGCCTGATTGTGTTAACGGTCCATGAAGGACCATTTAGTGATGCCAAGTTTAAGTGAACTTAGAGGAGAGGTAATTCCAGCAGGGGGAGATCGCGACCACCGACTCAAGGACCACCCACTCAAGAAACCCTCCGACCCAAAAGATCGAGGAAGTAAAAGTCTCAGAAATTATAGTGGGCATGCGTAGTCATTTGCATGGTAGGCGAAGAGTCTTTAACCAATCATTTAGTAGAAGGATAATGAATATGTATTGGCTATGTATCCGTGCATGTATAAAAGATTGTTTCTTAAACTGATTGAACGAACACGATCTTGGGAGGAGCTATCCCCCGTGTTCCCGGCGCCGTGAATAAAGAATGCCTACCTTTTAACACTACATTGGTGTTACGAGGTTTATTCCCGATTTCGGTGACACAAGGAAGGGTTAATGAAGAAATTTACTTTTTCCCGATACAACCTCTCTCATTTAAAATGCGTGTAGAGTAGGTTTCATTTCCCTGAACACAAAAGTAGCGGTCAGTTGAGTAATTGCAGCTCAGCACACCTTTCAGCAAACAGTCCCCCATTCCACCTAAAATCCAACTTAAATGACATTTAGGTGTCCAAAAAGCCCCGAATAGTGAATCAGTTTATCTTACCTTCCAGGACTTAGCAGTAAAGGTGACCATATCAAACGTTTGTCAGTTAAGTTCCTAGCTACCTACTTTAAGTTGCCCACACATTATCAAAACTTCCAATTTTGTGCAGGTAGGACAGAGTTTCTTGCCTCGTACTCACTTACACTAACTTTGGTGAAGAGGTCAAATTACATCAAAATTGGTTGGTGGTAGCAACAATAACCATTGCTGTTGACTGCCTGCAGTGCTTATGGCATACAGTCAAGCAATATGTGGTCTGATTTCTAACATCTATTCAACTAGACAAAGGTTGAATTTATAGAATATTAAATTAAAAATAATTTCCTGGGAAGGGCAATCAAACCCAAAATTATCATTAACATTTTTAGAAATACTGCCTTCTGTAAGATCTGTACAAGGGATTTAAAACAAAACTTTTCATAATTTCTTCCAATTTACTTTAAAGCACAGAGAATGTTGTCAATGCTCTTCATCAAAATTAAAAATTCTAAATCTTGAGTCAAAACTACATCGCTACAAGAAATGGAGAGTCAAACCTTAGGTTTCAGTGAACTCACTGGAGCTAGCCAGGATGTAAATACCTGCATACATGAGTGGGTTAATGGTACCCTGACTGTCATAGTCTTATGTTCGCAGAAAGTAAACAGTTTAGGCATTACTTATTTGCATGTAAGAACAAATAAGTATAACCAGTGCTAGAGGGAAGCATAGCATTTAATTATCATTTTAATATTCTACATACAAAATAATTAGCATTAGTGTCGTGGTTTAACCCCAGCTGGCAACTAAGCACTGCACAGCCGCTCACTCACTCCCCACCAGTCGAATGGGGGAGAGAATTGGAAGGGTAAATCATGGGTTGCAATAAAGACAGTTTACTAGGTAAAGCAAAAGCTGTGCATGCAAGCAAAGCAAAACAAGGAATTAATTCACTACTTCCCATCGGCAGGCAGGTGTTCAGCCATCTCCAGGAAAGCAGGGCTCCATCACGCCTAACGGTTACTTGGGAAGACGAATGCTGTAACTCCGAACATCCCCCACTTCCTTCTTCTTCCCCCAGCTTTCTATGCTGAGCATGATGTCGTATGGCATGGAATATCCCTTTGGCCAGTTGGGGTCAGCTGTCCCAGCTGTGTCCCCTCCCAACTTCTTGTGCACTCCCAGCCTACTCGCTGGTGGGGTGGTGTGAGAAGCAGAAAAAGCCTTGACCCTGTGTAAGCACTGCTCAGCAGTAACAAAAATATCTCTGCATTATCAACACTGTTTCCAGCACAAATCCAAAACATAGCCCCATGCTAGCTACTATGAAGAAAATTAACTCTATCCCAGACACAGCACAACTAGACTACCAAACTGTGGAATTATTTTAATGCATTTTAATTCTTTTAATTTATGGTTCATGTCCAGGTTAGGACAGTGAATTAGGGAAGAGAAGAATTGCAGACCTGCTACGGGTTAGAACCTTCTGCCATATGGTTGTGTGGGTACTGCAGCAGACAGGCAGCCTGATTATAATGAGACATCAATTTAAAGCATTAACATACTCATTTTCAAGCATATTTATGGGAACGTAGCTAAGTCCTAGAGGTATTTCTAGCAATATTCATGCACACTGTTTAAAAGCATTATGGTCTAGTGCCCTGGTTAATTACACTTTATTGCCATGAAAAGAGAATGAATGATATAAAAGTTTAAAATATTGTCTTCCAATTGGTAACAAATAAAACATTGTAAACTAAGTTCGTAAACACTCAGAGGATCAACAATGTTAAGTGCAATATATCACTTTTACAGAAAGACTTTTAAATTCAGTACTTTCTGATTTCTGTACTAGAGAGGGTAAAGTGTTTATTGTTAATCCAGTGAGAATAAATGGCTGGTTTAGGATAAGAAATGGAATTAAATAGTATATGTTCAACTCTTTATTTTCAAGAAGAAATTGGACATCATGAAAATGATGTTTTCTGTTATTATTGTATAATTATTTTCTCTAAATTTTAGGGCATTTGGGGAAAACATGGTGGCAAGGGAACTCGGAAAAAACACAAAGTTGGATTATGTGAGTTTTTCTTTCCTTTGCTTTGCTCTTCTAATCCATCCATGGATGGTAACAATTAGAACATTACAAAAGATATTCTTTTGGTATCCCTTCTACTAGTCTGAACACAACCTATCGAATATACAATACTTTATTTACTGCATGTTATTGTGTTGAACATGCAAGTATCATAATGTAACGAAATGCAAAACTTCCTGAAACTTTCAAATCATTAATAAAATAGTATGAGATTTAACAGTTAGAAAGATTCCTCATTACTTTATTCTTCCTCATCTGACATGTAAGACCAACCTTTTCAAGTCTGTATTTATACGCATACATATTTCCTTATATGTGAGTAGTAATGAATTCAAAGGCTAATATTGCTACTTTCACCAACTTGTTTCTCCAGCAGCACAAGTAGGAGAACAAGCAGAAAATTATATACATTTTTCTACTTCACACTTGTTGGCATACTAATGATGTGAAGCTGTCAGAGCTACCAGCATCTCAACTTGCTAATGATTTCTTGTACCTGAGCTTGGACGAAAGGGATAAGCAGACAAGCTGAAACTCCAGTTTCCAAGGAGACAACCTTAGGAACATGTAAGAAATATTTAAGTAGGTATGAGACATCTCCAAAAACTGGAGATTTTTTTTTCTTTGCACAGTGACATATATAAACTATGTTGAAGAGGAATCTGTGCCCTCCGGACTCCATTCTGAAGCTGAGGTCTTGTGAGTTAGTGTGGCTTGCAAGCCACAAGGCTTGCATGGGGGAATAATGAGTTCCCTGGATTCTAGTGTTATGGTTCAGATGGTTACCAGTCACAGGCACTGAGCAGAACAATGTTCTGTGCATACTTATCTATCTGTCTAGTTCTCTGTCTGGCTATCTATGTATTCATTTTGCTGTTTTTATTTGTGGCCACAAGAAAGCATGTCTTCTTCACTTAAATTAACTTATGTTAAACATTCTGTGCTAAGCTATACTGTGCATGAAAATAGAACCAAACTGCAGAGGGATGCTGGAAAAACATTTGATGATGCTTGAGGAAAACAGCAGGTCCCTTAGGATTCTCTTTCCTCAACTCAAGATGTTGCATATAAGGAGGTTTTTTAGAGCACTAGATCCTGCTTTTCGATTCCCAAGTTGTCATGAGCATCTGTTGTTTCGTGCTAGCCTGGTTTACAACTGATGTTGCAAAATACATAGTCTGTAATGAAAACTTTCTGAACTATTCTTCCATACAAATGCTTTTCCAACTTTTGCCATGCTCAGGGGAGACGTAAAGAGGGGGAGAGCGAGTTTCCTTCCAATTATTCAGTGAATGCAAAAAATAAATAGTGAAGGACTGATGGGCTTAATTCCCTTTTAAGCACCTGCACTAGCATTAGTGAGTTAGGCAGATCTGTGGATCAGATCTTTGTTCTTGCAGAGCTTAGTTCGTATAAGCAATTCTATTGTAGTTACTTTTCCAATATGTAAATATTTCAAGAAGTAAATAGATGAAGTCTGTCTCTACTAGCCTATTCCAGAGATATTTTCATTTTTGATCTTAGATACAGAAAATGACCAGAAAGCTCTGACAATAGTCAAAAAAAGCTAAATAGAAAATGTCACTGATCAAAGAAAATCTTAATGCAGAAACAGGAAAAAAGACTGCGTACTGTTTAAGACTGCTTCACAGAGCAAAACTCACAAAGCAAACTACTACTTCTTAATTACCACCACTGTGTGAGAGGAAGTATCTGCTTTTTCAGCAGATATTTTATTCGAAAGATTCATTACAGCAATTGAAACAGCATTTATTTTTAATACCTTCAGAATGTAAGGGCAGATGCGATGGCATTCAAAGAACCTTGTGATTAATAGGTGTTAGAGAGTCAATTTTAGTAAAAGACAGAATTTAATAGGTCTACGTTAGGCACTTGGTTGGACATGTTTGTTAGAGTTGCTTGAGAAATGAAAGATTAGTTCCACACAGAAAGCAAACAAGAAAAAGAAGACCTAAAAATTGGGAGTTGCTGGAGCTCAGCTACTCATGAATAAGGGTTCTATCAATAAAATCATAGCTAGAATATCTGTAATTTCTTACCAGAGAAAAGTACTAACTTTTCCTTAAACATCTCTTTGTATCACGCAGGGATTATAAAAAAGGTTTATCAGGGTTTATAATGAGGAAATGTTGCACGATACCTTATCCAGCCAGCATACATATTTCTTAACACTTTTAAACATAATAAATCAATATGGAAAACACTATCCTAATTATAGGGTCACTGATGGTAAGATTCAGTTTGCAAATGAGTCATCTAAACTTAGGTATCTACCTTTAGGTGTCCATATATGGGGTAGGTACCCTTTTCTATGTTCCCTATGGTCAATGGAGATCTAAGGCTTAATTTAGCTGCTCGCCTACAGGCTTTTTACTGCAATTTGAGAGGCCTTTCCCTTCAGCTACTGCTCCAGAAGGGTAGATGTCTCGCAGAGGTTGTGTCCTAACTGCCAGTGCTGAAGAAATGTGTCATATACCCTTTAGGTAACCCTAGACCTTGAGGGCATGGACTCTAGAGAGCTATTCAGCTGAGCAGCCACTTGGGAACAGGATTCAGTTGTTTAAGCATAGGTAACATTTGAAATGCCCTACAATATATCATACTTTTGCACAAGGCTGACATTTGTGATACACGATACATGACCTATAGAAAAATAACTGCTTTCTGGACCAGCTGTGAGAGACCAACTAGACAGTGTGTTATCTAAAATATTACCTAAACAAACAGCTGAATCCTTCTCTAGGTTAGGTGAATAGCTCTCCTTGCTCCCCTAACTGCTTTGCTTGTATCTCATTTGACTATGGTGAGGACTTAGACAACAACTCAAATGTAGCTACCTAAGATCTCGGTAGGCTAGAAGAGTGGACTAACAGGAACCTGATGAAGTTTAACAAAGACAAGTGTAAGGTCTTGCACCTGGGAAAACATAATCCACGAGTGCAGCACAGACTGGGATCCACCTGGCTGGCGAGCAGCTCTGTGGAAAGGGACCTGGGGGTCCTGGTGGACAGGAAGCTTCATATGAGTGAACAGTGTGCTGCTGCGGCCAAGGTGGCCAATAGGATGCTGGGTTGCATCAAAAAGAGCATCACCAGCAGAGATAAAGAAGTCATTACCCAACTCTACTCGGTGCTTGTCAGGCCACACCTGGAGTACTGTGTGCAGTTCTGGTCCCCCCTATACAAAAAAGATGTGGACAGGCTGGAGGGGGTCCAGAGAAAGGCCACCAAGATGATCAAAGGTCTGGGAAGCCTGCCATATGAGGATAGGCTGAGGAAACTGGGTTTGTTCAGCCTTGAGAAAAGGAGGCT
>WAAD01006543.1:58394-76841 GCA_013389945.1 Fregata magnificens
TAGGATTCTTTCAGAACTAGTCAGCCTCCTTCCATTTACCCAATCAACAAAATCAACTATGATGCTCAGGCAAAGCTATAAAAAGGCTTCTATATAGTCTTTGCAAACTCTTTCAAAAACTCTTCAGTCTGTTATTGGTGATGCAAACCTTCATGTTGCAGGAGAATTATTTTCATTTATTCAGCTAACTACTCAGTAGTAGTTGTGAAATTTTTTTTGCAGAATGCAATATAGTTAGTTACCAGGGCTGTTGGTGCCTGTAGACAGCTGACTTTTTGTGTTTGGAGCTTCCTTCCTCAGCTTTTGGTTCTTCTACAGTCTCTTATTTTAAATTCTTGACCTTTTCAATTTACAAGAATTCATCTTTTTTTAGCTTTCCAGCCTTTTTACTGTGATGTGAGAGGAACATCACAGTATACTTCCTTATTGGGAATCTCTCAGACACTTTCTGAAAAGCTGAATTTAAATTACTACTTTTGTCTCCCTCACAGCATTTGGGAGTTTTCCTTGGCAGCCATAAAATGCAGCATGATGCACAGCCATGTAAAATAAAAAATCCATATGTTTTCCATAAGGCTTTGTATTTTGCTTATGTTTGTCTTGCTTCTTAAATTGATTTTGACTTCTATTACAAAACTCAATTGTTACATGTCAAGATTCATGCTGGCTTATGAATACCTTTGTATAATAAAGCTCTTTAAAGGTGTAAAATAATTTTCTTCAGTTTGCAGTACTTCACTTCTATTTTTCTTTTTGACAGAAGGAACATTTTTTTCATATGCCTTTATGAATGTTATTGTCATCATCTCACATACATCTCCAGGTTAAGACTACAGAGTGTTACACAGCTGCTGGGTAGCTGACTGTTACGAATTCAGGGACCTAAGCCTCACGCACATAGAAGATGTCAAGCAGTGCACTCAGCTGTCCATATATTCTGTAGACTGTAGACCTCAAAGTCTAGTTGTACTTGGAAAAGTGACGGTAAAAATTAGGCTGCGAATCTCCATGTTTGTTGTGTTTTTCTTCTACTAGTAAGTTCTGCAGACCATACCGGCGTTCTCCACATTCCTGATAAATAGTGCATGCACCATATGGCCACTGTACTCACAGTGATCAGGGGGAGCCCTCTCTGTTGTGTGAGGTATGTGCATCGACATACCCTTCTCCTCATTTCTCCCATCTTGACTGGTGATAGAGCCAAAAGTTTATCTGAACTGGGAGATGCAAATGAGCAGTTAATGTGACCATAGACATTGAGCCTACAATAAGCCATGCTGCTGGGCATGAGCAGAAAAATGAAACAGTGGTAGGAATTTGGTAATCATTTTTTCCTCTGTCTTCTGTAAGAGAAAAATGACATCTTGAATGTGCCATATGTAAGAGACAGAATATGGATTATAAGTACTTTTTACTTAGAAGCATTTCTATACTCTATACTTAAAGGCACAGCCAAAACAGAGCTAGCAAACTGTATTTTTCTCAGCTACTGAGGTTACAGATTGGGAAAACTCTTTGCTGAAGTAAGGTATTACCTAGAACTCTCCTTGGACAATTTTAAGGAACAGTTCAGATTTTTGGCAAAATGTGATGCTGTGTAACTATCCCTAGGCCTCTGAGTAGAAAAGAGAGAGACGATGCCCCAACAATTATACATTTTATTTGTTAGCATGTTTGCAAAATCAACATATATGACAAAGTTGTATTCTATAATTTCCCTAAAATTTTTCTGGATCTGCAAGCACTGAGGGGCCATTATAGCAGGTGTTCATAAACAAGGTGGTTTTTCATCCCAGCAATTTTTTACTACCAAATGGTTCAGACAAAGAGTGTGTGTAGGAAATTCAGTAAGAAATACCAGTGTAAGGAGTAGATTTGGTTCCTGCTGCATGTCTCAAAGAAGCAACAGAAACTCCAGGGAAGCACATGGAGTAATAAAGCCAAGAAAGCGTAACCTTAGTCATCAACATAACCTTAAAAAAAAACCCACACAAAAAACCCCCACAAAACTCCTACCTACAAACAAAACTTTTGTCCAAAGCACTCACTAGGCAGAGGCTTTAATTATAAGCCAGGAAGTTTCTTCTGACTATAGATTTCTCCTGATCTTGAGGAAACTAGACTTGTGAACAAACTGCATTTTACGAAGGAAATGTCTGATTTTTGCTCCTGAAAGAAAAACCTGCAAGGCATCCTCCTTGAAGTCATCCCAGCTACTGAGATCCAAAGCTCCACTTGCTTGAGTGAAAGCCTGCACCAGTTCTATGCCAAATTCAGAGCAACTATAAAGATTCAGAGCTTCAGAAATGTCAGTGAACTTGCCCACTTTACCCTGTCAGATAACCTGATCCACTCAGTCAAACACAGGCAGTGCCTTAAGAGAAAGGTAAGAACGAATTCAGAACATAGACCAATGTTGCTTATTCAATTTTATCTGATGTTTTTTTCCACTTTTTTTCTGAGGCCGGAACATCAAGTTTCATCATTTCTGCTTCTTGGGGGAGAAGATGAACTTTAACTTAAAGACAGTGGTGAAGTTCTAACAGAAAATACTTTAAGGTGACAGCTATAGCTTCCCAAGTGGAGTAGCTGATAGCACATTATTCTATTACAGAGCAGAGGTAATTCTGGCACTGGTCCTAGCATTCCTATTCCCGAGGCTACCAGCTTGTGCTGCTACATTACTTAGCAACTCCAAGTCCATTTACAATAAATTTACAATAAATATTTAAAAGCAAGAAAAAAAAATTCAAAAAACAAACCCTGAAGGAAAGAGGTGGATTCATAATTCATCATAGGACTATATCTTGCACACACAAGATGTGTGTCCTGAATGTGAATTGACAATAATATCTTGCCAAATACAATGCACAGTTGTACAAGGATGATACTGAAAAACACTTTGTGCTGAGTTTAGAAGAAAAGCTTTGTTTCTTTTAACAGTTAGTAAAATTCACTTTGATTGTTTACTTTCCTCCTTTTTTTCTTTCTGGGTACACACCTTTTTTTTCCTTTGTCTTGTCAAAGACATCAGAACGTTCTTAAACTAATCTGAGTAGCCTGTCCTATTGAAAAGGAATTAAAAAAAACCCAACTCACTGTTAAGTGAAGCAATTGTACAACATGTGATTAGAACAATACTTCTTCAAACAGTTGTTAATTCACAAGGTAGTTTCTCTTCCACTTTCTGGAGCATTTATTTCTTTCTAGATATTTGGAACAAGGATTTTTGTTTTCTTACTGAAGGGATTGTGCCTTGCACTATGGCAATGAATTAATGTCGGATGCCAACTTTCAAATTATAACTAATTTCCATGACTAAACAACTTTTGGGCAGCTTTTTCCTTAGGTAAGTGCAGAATCTAATGCAGTCTGTAATCTAATCTAAACCATCAAAATCAACAAGAGCAAAAAGGCCCTGCGATAGTCATCGGAGCCATGCATAATGACAGTAATACATTCAGAGAGGACAACACCACTTCAGAGGAGATAAATAAAGTTTTTGTATCAGTGTTCAGTGTAGAAAAACCTGGGGAGATTCCCATGCTAGAATATTTTGCAGGGATGGGGATTAATGAAGGATCAACCTGAAACGGAAAGAACAGTACCAGCAGAAGGTGATCATGGTAAGTAGAAGCAAAATAAAACTAACAAATGGCCAACATTGGATGGTATTCACCCACAAGTCCCAACAATACTCAAGGATGAAGTAGTACAACTATAGATGTACTGTGTAGCTCATCTAACTCTTAGTATCTGAAGACTTGAGAATGGCAAATGTGGTGACAATCCTTAAAAAGAAACTTTTCAGGGGACCTAGGGAAGCACAGACCTATAACCTGCAGGCAAATTAATAAAGACTATGTTGACACTGAATTAGCTGAGAGCTGAATAAGGGGAAGCTACTTGAGAAGAATCAATATGATTTCCACAAAGGGAAGTCCTATCTTACAAACCTCTTTGAGTTCTTTAAAGAGTTCAAAACACTTGTGGATAAGCATAATATACTCTGCTTGGATTTTCAAAATGTCTCATGCAAAACAGTTCTTGGGTAACTAAACAACAGAAAAGGCAGGTCCTAACATAGGTAAGTAAATGGTTAAAAGATAGGAAAGAAGGTAGACACAAATCATTAAATGTCACATACAGGAAAGTTGCTGGTGATATTCCACAGAGACTGGGACTTGTAATGTTCAACATACTCATAAGTGACCTGGAAAAGGTAGTGAGCAGTGAGGTGACCAGGTTTGCACATAATAAAGGAATTCAAAGGTCAAGGCAGTAAGTATGAGGGCTGACTGTGAAGAATTGCAGCCTGACCTTAAAGAATGACTGAGTAATAAAACAGCAGACGAAATTAAAAAAAAAAAAAAAGTTAGTTCTTTTGGGATAAATACAAAGCAATATATGTGGGGGAAAAAAACCCTAGCTTCACACATAAAATGACAGGGTCTGTGCTGCCATTGGAATAAGTCTTTGTGTTTGTGACAGATGAAAGTATCAGCTCAGTGCTTGCTAGGAGTGGAAAAATGAATCATATATTTGATGCTACGAGGAAAGTAATAAAGAAATAAAAATGAACATCATTGTGCCACTGTACAAAATCACAGTTCATGCACACACCAGTTACTGTGTGCAGTTCTGGTTTCCTCAAAAATGAGACAAAAAATCGGGCAAAGCTTCAGAGAAGGCCAACAATTATGATATGGAATAACTTCCTTAGAAGGACTAAGAAATTACTTTAGAGGAAATAAGACAAAAATCATGCCTGATGTAGAGACTGTGGGTAGGGTTTGACTGCTCACTGCTTCTTCTAATAAAAGAACCAGGCACCATCAGAGGAAGATGACAGAAGCCATGCTCAGAACAAGCAAGAGGTTCTTCTTCACACTGTGGGTGCAGACCTGTGGGACGGTTTGCCAGGGGAATTTTGGAGGCAGAACATTTACATGTGTTCAGAGTAGACTGGGCAAGCATTATGACAGAAGATCCAGTAAATGTTACTAAACAGACATACTACCTCAGACTCAGAAAATCCTCTGAGCTGAAAATATGGAGAAGCTAGGAGAGTATTAAGGGGAAACTATCATATATGTTCTTAACCTGCCATCTGCTTACAGGCACTGTAGGAAACAGAATATTGTCTCCTACATAATACTGATGCTTGATCTGAACTGTACGACAACACGTGTTCACACACACTGCTAATATGGAGCCATAGGAGATAACTTAGATGGGGGCAAGATTAGTCACAGCTTGCAGCTATCAGCATAACAGTACCTCAGATTTTTGTCTCTCAAGTCAAAAGAAAATGTTGACATGCTTTGGATAATGTTTAAGTACCTGACTGTAATAAGATTTGGTTGGAAACATTAGATAGTTTTGGAAGCCCTCATTGCTGTATAGTTTCATGGCTCCACTTTGCTGAATACATTCAGTTATGACAGGCTGAGCTCATCTCACCTATCTGTAGCAATCTGGAAGTGTTTACTCTGAACTGTCACCCAAATTCTCAGGGTGAGAAATGGGAACTCCAGAGTGTGAGTCATTCCATCTTAAAAGAGATGCTGAAGAACTTATAAGAAAGGGAAAGTCTTGTTAAGTTTAAAAAAAAAAAAAAAAAAAACCAAAAAACCAAAAAACACAAACCCAAACAACAAATACCCTAAACAAACTACTTTTCTATACTCCTCGAGCTAATGATAATTCTGATTAGAGTATTCAAAGTCAGGTATACTGAGTTAAGTCAGGTAATCAGTGTAGATCATCTGAAGGAAAGAATGAAACCACAAGATTTTCTGCCTGCTAAGAATTTGGCCATCTGGCTTGAAAAGTTCTCTTTCTCTCTGTGTATGTATATCAGACACCTAAATAACAGCCACAGAAAAGCTGCTCCTGATATAGGTAGCTAACAATAGCTAGCCAATAATGAAGTTCTATTACATTGTTTTCTACAAATGTACACAATCATTACAAAGATCTTTATAATCTAAACTTGATCTTTCAATACATTTGAAAATGAGATTTAGGGTGTTGTGGTTTAACCCCAGCCGGCAACTAAGCACCAGACAGCCGCTCACTCACTCCCCCCTGGTGGGATGGGGGAGAGAATCGGAAGGGTAAAAGTGAGAAAACTTGTGGGTTGACATAAAGACAATTTAATAGGTAAAGCAAAAGCCACACACGTGAGCAAAGCAAATGAAGGCATTCATTCACTACAGGCATTCATTCACTACTTCCCATCAGCAGGCAGATGTTCAGCCATCTCCAGGAAAGCAGGGCTCCATCACACATAACGGTTGCTTGGGAAGACAAACACCATCACTCCAAATGTCCCCCCCTTCCTTCTTTTTCCCCCAGCTTTCTGTGCTGACCATGATGTCATATGGTATGGTATATCGCTTTGGTCAGTTGGGGTCAGCTGTCCCAGCTGTGTCCCCTCCCAACTTCTTGTGCACCTGGCAGAGCACGGGAGGCTGAAAAAGTCCTTGACTAGTGTAAGGACTACCTAGCAACAACTAAAACATCTTTGCATTATCAACACTGTTTTTAGCACAAATCCAAAACATCATAGCCCCATACTAGCTACTATGAAGCAAATTAACTCTACCCCAGCCAAAACAAGCACAGTGAACAAAGTATTTCTGCACATGTTTAAGTCCTAGTGAACCTGAACTGAATAAGCAAGCAAAGTGCATTGCTGACTTGTGGCTTAAGACTTCAGGGACATAAGACAAGGTGAGAATGTAAACTCAGCATTCCCAGTCATTTTATTGCTCACAGAGTGTAATAACATTTATAGTGCACTGCATTTATACTAGAATATTGATGCCACTGTAGCTAAATATTTATAATCTCTTCTTTTACATAATGAACACTCTTTTTGAGGAGTTACAATCCATTTCTAAAGTTTCATCCCAGTTTACAGTCTGACACCCAATGATTTATCAGAGAAGACAAGTGCTCGCAAATGCTGCTTACCTTTCATTTATTTGTAAGCCTTAAGTGTAGTATCAATTTAAGACTATATGATTTCCTTGGATACATTACATTAGCAGGGAAAGTGAACAGATACTTACAGTGAAGAGAAGATAATTGCTCAGGTATGTTTAAAGCCTTTTTAGTGAAACTTCTCTGCACTTACAGTTTGTGATTATTAGTCTTTCACCAAATTGACTAAATGTTTCACCATCACTTGTAAAAGTTCCAGTACAGCTGGCACTAAAGCTCTGTAGTACCACTGCAGTTCTCACTGGTGAGGTTTGTAAGTTTATTCAGATAAGGGATAGAATGTGATAACAATAATAGCCACAGCAGTGGCTATTAGTAGCAGTAATAAATACAACATTATTTTTTTATGACTGCTAGAGGAAATGAAACAGTGATATAAGAGGCTGAATTTTTTTTTTCTATTTTTACACAAATCACAATTATCTTTTTACCTCTGCAACTAGATTTCTCCGTGTTAATTTCTTTTTTAAACACCAGTTACTTCTGTTAGTTATGACTTGTCAAACTGAATCAGCTTCAAACACATACAGGAGAAACAGTTGCTTTTAGCTTTGGATGGGGACTATGACTTGGCTAATGTTGTTTCTTGAAAGAAAGAAATAGAAACTATGCAACTGATCCAGTTTCATGTGCCTTGATATGAATGTCTTGGGGTTTTTGTGATTTTTTTTTCAGAAGCTGTTTTCAAATGGGAAGAAGATTTCTGTCTTAAGCACAGTTCCTGTTGTTATAGGTAGAATCCTAGTAGTAGGTATCTAGTAGTATTTCATTAGAAGTTGTTTATTATTTATAGATATTTGTTATATTATAAGCTTAAATATCTAGAGGATGATTCAGATATCTAAACACAGGCATAATAAAGCATTAGATGCTTTGCAGTATCCCACTTAGATTCCAGGTACAAATTTAGGATGCCAGTATCTCAAAAATATGTGCTGTCACTGTGCAGATGTCTGCTATAGCCTAAAAAAAATCTTATATCACACTAGATGCCCAGGTAACCATGCGATCTGTTTGCCAGCATTTGATGAAACACGTTGTAGTTGCATGAGGTACACACATGAAACCCTTTGCTGAGCCAATGAACAACAAGCACTTGGCAAGTTACTGCTATCTTGTTTTCAGGCAGGCAATCCAGAAGCAAAGGTAACAGTCAAAAAGCGAAACTTTCACAGTAGCTGTCTGACTTGTCTGCAAGTCAGTTAAGAGAAGTGTGTAGAAACTTTAACATGGCTTTTTCTGTGGAAAAGGTAACATTTTTTCTAATTTAGTTCAGACACAAAATGAAATTCAGTGCTCAGTCCCAAAAGGGTCAGTAGGCCAAGAAAAGAGCTTAGTCTAAAAATAGATTTTCTTGCATTTCAATCTCAAGCAGCTTCTCCTGACTGTGGATTTCTAGGCTCTTAGCAATCAATGCTTGCATAGATTTTTATGAGATATTAGCACAGATATCACAGATAACAGAACAAATCAACCGAGAACAGAAAGCAATCATCAAAACACTAGTGAAAAATTCTCTAGTCCTAACAGTTTATGTAAGATTTAATTCTGAATATTTATGCAAGCAGCATCAAATACAAATTGAAAGAGGGTAAGTAAGTCCCACAGATGCAAAGCTGACTGTAGAGGCCCGTAGGATCCAGCTCTGCTGAGCAGATACATTCTCCTTTTAAAAAGTCAGCAACTAAGCCTGACACATGGAAAATCCATGTGACTCAACATTTGCTCAGAAAAGAGAAGAACCACACATGGCAGCTAGTTTCCCAGGCAACTCTGAATCTCTGGGAATATATCCTAAAGAATGATTTTTCTCAAAGTCTTTTTCAGGAGCAAACTATTGTTATGTAATGGTAAGTTACAGAATGCTTTTCTGTTTTGAGCTAAATTAGATAATTTCTGCAGTCTCTTCCTAAATGCTTCACAAACTAATTAGGTGGGAATGAGTTCCTTATGGGTTTCACAGATTCTTCTGGCTTCTCCAAATTTTTTAGTAGGTTTTTATATCAGTTTGTCTAGTTTTGGTAGGATAAGATTGCCTTCCTCCCATCCTTTCTCCCCTTTTGTATTAATGATTGGAAGAGACTGTTTTCTAGAGGGTTTTTTCCTTCCCCAGAAAACATGTCTTGCAGAAGTCTCTGATGATGGTGACACTGAGTTAGTCATACTTCTGTTAGAATCTGGTTTAGAAGATCCTCTGAGAATATTTTGTCTCACGTCTCCAGTGTGACCATGTTTTTCCCAAAGGAAAATATACAAATAAGCACTGAAAACAACAAAAAAAATCACCCTAACTACACCTACTATGTAGTTCATGTGCAGTGAATCTGACTTGTCTCCAGAAGATCTGACCAGCAACATCCTGTGTTCTCTGATCTGTCCAGTATATCTGGAAACACTCATTCTAGACAAGAATTTAAATGGAAATGGGATTTAAGTTATTCATCCAGAACAAGCGAAAGTGTCTGGTGAAACACTGATGTTGTGGGTTAACCCCGGTGGGCAGATAAACACCACACAGCTGCTTGCTCACTACCCGCCCCCAAACTCAGTGGGACAGGGAAAGAGGAAAGGAAGAATGAAAACAAGAAAACTTGGGGTTCATTACAAAACTAACAGATAAAAAAAAAATAGTAATTGTTTAATAAGTGAAGCATAAGTGCAATAAAAGAGAAGAAAACGAAACAAAACAAGTGATGCAAAGGCCTCACCACCTCCCACGGGTAGCCAGTTCCTGAGCAAAAGATGGTACCCCCCCAAGACCCCCTCTTTTCCCTTTTATTGCTGAGCATGACATTATATGGTATGGAATATCTCTTTGGTTAGTTCGGATCACCTGCCCAGTTGGGTCACCTCACAGCCTCTTCTGCACCCCCTTATCTACTCACTGGGGAGGCAGAGTGAGGGTCTTGATGCTGTGCAAACACTGTTTAGCGAAAGCTAGGACATTAGTGTGTTATCAGAACTGTTTGGGTCAAAAATCTAAAACACAGCACCATATGAGCTGCTATGAAGAAAACTATGTAGTAATAAAAAAATAAGTAGTAGAAAGCTAAGAAATAGCCAGGCCCACTACAATTGAGTAGATTATTGATGGGTAAAAGGCTTGTTCAAGCAAAAAAGAATAGCAAATATCTCACTGTCTGGATGTCTGTTCCTGTAAAGTCACATGAACTAGTCTGCATTTGAGTGGTTCATAAGCAACTGGATCTTTTTTTTGCAGGTGCAGGTTGGCAGGAAATATATATGTATTTTTAAATGAGTCTGGCATTCGAATTTTTTTGCCTTAGCATTTTACAGGCAAGCCCCTACAAGGGTGACTGGAAAGATTGTTCATAGAAAACTTGATTAAGTACACCTTAGTTCAGTAAAAAATAGGTTATTTTTCCATTACTGAAAAATTGCTCTTATTTTTGAGATTTCTCCAATCAAAGGCACAGAAGTTAATAAAAAAGTTACAATTTTGAGTAGTCAAAATAAATGCTTGCAAGCTAGCAATGAAGCAATAATTCCTCTTATGAACCATTTGTAGCAATAGCTGTAAAGAATTCATGCAGTTGAAAGCTGAAAAGGAACAGCAATTTTTTGTGATTTTTGTGAGGGATAAATTAACATTTTTATGGTGGTATATATCTTCTACACAGAATTCTCCCAAGGCTACCAATGCAAGTCTCTTGGTACAGTAAAATTAAAGGATATTTGCTTTCTTTTCCATTAAAAGAAAACAAACAAAATAAATGAAAAAAAGATGTTTTATTTTCTACTTAAATGTGTTCTCATTTTACTATAGCCTATCCAGATTGATTACTCCATAAGCAGCATTATGTTTGTAAAGATTGAATCATGGCTACTTGCTCTCCAATATATCTGACCTGATAATACACTGAGGCAATCTTTTCCTTTACATGAAATAGCTTAATATTTGCTGTGTCAACAAAGATATGTCTGAATAGTAGATACTTACATGGGTTTTCTTCAAGAAAATGCATTTTTGAAGTACATCCAGAAGTTATACAGTATTCCTTTTACCTTTACCTTTCAATTTTTCATAAAATGTTCAGTAGTCTTGTCATTAAAATAGCAATTCTTCCATTCAGGTTGCTATATTCTTCAGTCAAACAGTATTAAAGTGCCCAGAAATTAAATACGGCAGAAGTAACTGGACCTAGATCTTCCCTGGCACCCATCTAACCACACAGAAGAATTAGACCACAGGCAGTGGTTGCTGCTGCTAAAGTGGATTAAGGTGTTGCTGTTCCATACATTTCTCACCAGTTTTCTGTTGACAGTCACACCTGAGACCAAGCTGAGACTGGCGTGCTTTGTGGCTGTCTTTCATCCAGTTCACTCAGTTTAATCTGGATTTTCTATGAAGATTCTTTTAGATATCCAAAAGTGGGACAGCAGCAAACAGCTGAATGCCACTGATATCTTGAACTGACACTGGTGTTTATACAGCGGTTGCCATCAGGCATCAGGTGCCATTTCACTTCTCTTGCTCCTGACCAGTGAGTTCAAGACACAGAGTTTATGTCTTCATCCACACAAAAGAATCAAGGTTGCAATATTCACTGATGGGATGTGTAGAGATTAAATTATGTCCCTAACAAGGTCACAGAATCACAGAATCACAGAATGGTAGGGGTTGGAAGGGACCTCTGGAGATCATCTCATCCAACCCCACTGCTTGAGCAGGTTCACCTAGAGCAGGGTGCACAGGACAGCGTCCAGGCAGCTTTCGAGTATTTCCAGAGAAGGAAACTCCACAACCTCTCTGGGCAGCCTGTTCCAGTGCTCTGTCACCCTCACAGTAAAGAAGTTTTTCCTCATGTTCAGCTGGAACTTCCTGTGTTCCAATTTGTGCCCATTGCCCCTTGTCCTGTCATTGGGCACCACTGAGAAGAGTCTGGCCTCATCCTCTTGACACCCACCCTTTAGATATTTATAAGCATTGATAAGATCCCCCCTCAGTCTTCTCTTCTCCAGGCTAAACAAACCCAGGTCTCTCAGCCCTTCCTCATAAGAGAGATGCTCCAGTCCCCTGATCATCTTCGTAGCTCTCCGCTGGACTTGCTCCAGCAGTTCCCTGTCCTTCTTGAACTGGGGAGCCCAGAACTGGACACAGTACTCCAGATGTGGCCTCACTAGGGCCGAATAGAGGGGGAGGATAAGCTCCCTCGACCCACTGACGACATTCCTTTTGACACACCCCAGGATCCCATTGGCCTTCTTGGCCACCAGGGCACAGTGCTGGCTCATGGTCAACTTGCTGTCCACCAGCACTGCCAGGTCCTTCTCAGCAGAGCTACTTTCCAGCAGGTCAACCCCCAGCCTGTACTGGTGCATGGGGTTGTTTCTCCCCAGGTGCAGGACCTTACACTTGCTTTTGTTGAATTTATTAAGTTCCCCTCGGCCCAGCTCTCCAGCCTGTCCAGGTCTTGCTGGATGGCAGCGCAGCCTTCTGGCGTATCAGCCACTACTCCCAGTTTGGTATCGTCAGCAAACTTGCTGAGGGTACACTCTATCCCTTCATCCAGGACATTGATGAATATGTTGAACTGGACTAGACCCAGTACAGACCCCTGGGGAACACCACTAGTTACAGGCCTCCAACCAGACCCTGCGCCATTGATCACGACCCGCTGAGCTCTCCCATTCAGCCAGTTCTCGATCCACCTCACTGTCCACTCATCTAACCTGCACTTCCTAAGCTTATCTATGAGGATGTTATGGGAGACAGTGTCAAAAGCCTTGCTGAAGTTGAGGTAAACAACATCCACGGCTCTCCCTTCATCTACCCAGGCAGTCATGCCACCATAGAAGGCTATCAGGTCAAGGGAAACACTGGCCTGCATCGAGCCAGGAAAGACCAAGGGATCATGCTTCTTGAAACCCCTCCCCTCCCCTTCCCTTCCCTTCCCTTCCCTTNAAAAAATTGAGATTAAAGCATGAACATTCTCAGGATTAAGAATAAATTATTCATAGTTTTTTTGAGGAAAAGGAAAGTACCTTATAGCATCTCTATTTCCTAATAAAACTTTCTTAGGTTTCCCAAGTAGAACTGGATTTCTATTTTGTATTTGGTCTCCTATGGAGAATGGCATATAATGCGTTTTCATATATAAAGAGAATTCTTTGAGTCTTTGTTTCAGATTTGTTGATCTTTACTTCGACTTTTTCGATAGATAGTTGGGGTTGTTTGGTCATTTACGAAGATGTAAAGCAAAGTTTATGTCTAATTTACCACTAGAATTTTTATTTATGTACTTTCACTTCTCCTGTGGTGCTTACAATGGTGACAGCATGGGGACACAGAGACAGGAAGAGGCATACTGGTGATTACAAACCTTGCCATGCCATCCCAACTGTAAAAACATCAGGTTTTGCTTCAAGAACTACTTAGGTTACTTATAACCACTCCTTTGACCAGAGGACCATTTCAAAATCTTTCTGCTTTGATCTTTACATATTTTCTTCTAATTTCCAGTATAAATTAATCTACAGACAGCTTGATATCCATTTTTTTGCTCTGTATAAAAGTTGTCTTTCATTTTAAATGGTGTTACTACAGCATTTGTCTTACTCATCTTCTTAGAGTAAATGCCAGCTTTAATTGTGCTACGCAAGATAAATCAAACTTGGATTTTGGGGTATATGTACACCTGTGGCTGCTGCAGGTATAATAAACCCTGAAACTGAATATGTGGGCAGCAAGGTCTCCAGAAAGCCACGTGGACACCAATCAAATGAGTTCTGGAGGCTGTGTGTCTCTGTTTTCACAGCACTATATCAGAGCTAATATCCCTGCACTTTGGTGCAACACCATTAGACTAGTACCTGTTTCTGAGCATACGCTGGTAAATGTTAAGCCGTTATGTATGGGCTTGTCCCTGGAATCTCTACCAGCTTGAAAAAATCAACAATATATTAATTTTCTCCATGTAGACATCTTAAAATTCTTCTTGCAGAATAGTTTGTCAATTTTTCATATCACTATCATGGTCCTTTTCAGCATCTAATCTAATTTGGATTCACCTTTCCCAAATTTCAGTAATGGCAGAGGACACTGTATGTCATTTAAGGACTTGTTACTGTAACATTCAGTTTAAGTACGGAGTTTTCTGTTCTTTTTAATATTGTATTTCTGAGAAGAGGAGGTAGCTATATGAAATAACTTAACTTTGAAAGTTTAATTTAATACATGACTGTGGTAGATTAACCATGTTTCATAAAAGTAGAGATATTGCAATGACATTTGAAGAAAAAATTATTGTGGGTGGTAAGTGAGGGTTTTTTTATATTTTATTTTGGCCTTCTCTGATGAGCACATAAGAAGTCTGACAGCCTTCAAATATTAAATGCAATGAGATTACAGAACTGCATTACAAATTATTATACCCCAGCTGTCTGATATATGAAACAAACAAACAAAAGTTTCAGTTTCTGTTGAAAAAAATGGTCTTAATTTCTTCTTTCAGGGATATCAAGTCCTTTTTGACAGGCATTTTTTATATTTCAGCTCTCCTCAGGGATAGTGTATTTTTTCCATAGATATATACTATGCTTGTCTAGTGATTTAAAAGGAGAAGTAATGTTTGGTAGATAGATCTGAGATGCAAGAATAAAAGATCATATTTCAAAAAACCACATGTTTTAAAGGTTGATCGCTTATGAAATAAACATAAAATTATTAATAAACACAATCACACTTTCCTGAAATGCAAATTGTCACTGAACTTTAACACAAACTGAATTTGATAGCAACTGAATAATTCTAAGATGATCAAATTTTACATCAATAAGATGTTTCTAAATAGTTATGTAATTAATGTGTAAGATAAGGTCAAAAGCTGTTTAAATAAGTGGTTCATTATTAGAGTCAAACAGATGAGTAGGTTGACCTTAAGCATGGCTTTCAAGCCACAGTCAGATTTCAAGCTGCAGGAAGATTAGGGAGTGCCCGTTTTCTCTGTAAAATCCTTGTAACATTAGCTATAAAAAGTAATTAGTAAGTCATAAACAAATGTATAAGATAGCTTTTCATGTGTTCATGAAACTGCTCACTTGCATTATTCTGTTTTCAATATAGTTGTTTAAATCATCTAAACGCAGTGTAGTCCAATGGACTCAGGTTACATATATTTTACAGGAACAGGGCACATATGCGATTATTGGAAGACAAATGTACTTTGAGGTAACTGCCTGAAAGTATAGTAGCTTGAATTTCTTGCTTGAATAGATCAGATCTCTTCAGCTCTCCTTTGCTTACAGTAACGTTGCAGCGTTACTGTATTTCAGTATAGAAGCAAATATACAAGATGGCAACAGATTTAAGTTCTCCTAGGTTTGTTCTTTCAACATGTAAACACGAAGAAGCACAAACACAGTAAAAACAAATATGCCTGATAGTCTGCATTAAGCATGATACCTCTGCCTTCTATTAAGTTGCTATTGCCTTTACCAGTGACATTGCTTATGCTGAGACAAAGTCAGTTAGTATAATCATCACTCTGGTGAGGCCCTGGCTATGCCAGCTCTTCTACTTGCACAAACTTTCAAACTTTCCATCAAGTGCAGAAGTCTTTAATAATCCCTAAGACATTACGATCGCATATAGTCTTTCTGAGAGAGTCATCCTCTGGGCTATGGTTTTGTTACCAGTAAAAATATCAAAGAGCTACTACTAAAGCAAATATGGTATGCACTTCAGACACACTAATCACAAAAAACCCATTTTCCATCATCAGGAAAAAATAAAAAATCCAGAAAGATACTGCTGAGAGAAGAATTTGCAAAATATGCCATTTATCCTTCAAAAGTGATCTCACTTGTGACACATTAGTAACATGCAGCAACTGTTGTGTGTTATGGGAATGGTCCCCTAATTAGTTTTGTCATTAAAATTCATTTAAAACCATTTTGTTCTTGATTTTTCTTAATTATTCCAATGGCACATTCAGATGCCTCCAGATGGCTTGAAGCAGGATAAATAGCACTGAGAAACTTCTCTAATAGCATCCTACTTTGATTGCTATTATCATTTGTGCAATATCCAGTTTCTCTATATTAATTTCAATGTAATTAAGTAACAAAAGGCAAGAAATTCGTTTGGTGATGTTTTGGTTTTGGAAGAAGTATCTTCAACTGTAAAGATGTGCAGTCAGAAAAATCAGCAGTATCAAAGTCTGAATAGGGAACGAAATTTCTACAGGAAGATTTTGAAATGAGCTTCCAATACATGCAGATGGCTTGATGACTTATTGCTGTATTCACATTGAAAATTTAAAACTGATATGATAATATTTTCCTTTCAAAAAAAGTATTCAACTAACTTGCCCAATGACAATTGTATCGACATGTTGAGCCAGATTCTGTCAGGCCCATCAGCGTCAAGCACTTCTCAACACTTACCTTAAGAAAGCTGCATCTTCATTTCAATAAAGGGAAAAATACAGATGAAAACTCTCAGGATTATGTAGTTGAGACACTGCATGTTCCATAGGGAAAAAAACACTACTATTTTTATGAAAATAGAATCAAGTGTCTGACTAGTCTCCTATTGGGAGAGTATTCCATATTTCTCTCTTCACATCTGAAAGTATTTTGGTTTAACTATGACAGTATTTGGAGAACTTCTATACGGTTGGGAAACTATTGAAAATCTAAGCCTCTATTAGGCAGACAGACTGATCTGGTCATCAGTCTTTGACATGCACACAGATAGTTTCACTGAGGGAACGAACATAGGGTAGATTTAAACTGGTACATGCTTTGTTAACTGTTGTGCATTATATCAACCTCTCTCTCAAATCCTTCCACTTCTATCATCATGTTTATACTTGCTTTATCCGAAGGTTGTCCGTGAGCCAGGAACTTTCTCTGAGTATGTAGAAATGCACTGATTTACTCATTCTTGAAAAAGCTAGAAGAGAAGTTGGACTACAATTTTCTTATCTGTTTCTCAGCTGCTTCAAGAAATGAGTCATCTGTATGATGACCCGCTTTGTTGTCTTCCTCAAAGGAGGAAAACAGGGACCTCCAAATCTGAAAACATATTGTATTTTAAAGCTTTCTAGCTGGGCGATTTCAATAGACCAGCATCTTTTGTTGCCTGAGCAGAGAAGAGGACCTGTAAAGACGGGTGAAGAGGACTTCTGCAACTAAGCACCTCATAAAATTATGTGTTTGGGAGGAGCTTCTAAGAAATTACAGCTTGAGGAAAAAGGGGCAGTGGAAAGACACACACACAAAAAAGCAAGAGACTGATACCTTTTCTGATCTCATTTCCAAACTAACTAGCATTTTGTATTAAGATCTGTCCTGCACATTACCTAACTTCCGTTACACATTCAACAACTTCCCAAAGGCTCCAGCACCTCACGCTTGGAAAAGTCCCTTTTACTACTGGTATCAATACACACCTAAACCTCATTTTTTTACACAGACAGTGTTCATCTGACATCCTTGAGCAACCTCCTTCTCAGTTTGAGCAAGCACCTAGTATCTTGTGAGCACATTGTTCTGCATCACATTTTTCAGGTGTTTTTCCTCTCTCTTCTCAATACATACATTGAAATTCGAGTTTAGTTGCACACTTACAAATTAGGTCATTGAAGAATTTGCCTAAGCGTTGCATGCGGAATGGCACAAAACTCAGGGGTTGTATCCAAAGAATCTGATTTTCATGAGTCATATATATATATATAACTTTAAGCATGAAAGGAATCCCTCAGATGCCTGAGAAGGATCACACCATGTGACAAGCACGATGGAGAAAGTCTCTAACTGAATTTTAGGAAATTACAAGAGGAAAAGGAAAAACAGGGAAGTAGGCACATACACAGTTTCATTACAAATCTCCTACTAAAGTTCAGTATGGTTTTATATTGTCCTTGTAAAAATGTCCTGTTCTCCCTTTTAGTGGGTCAAAAAGTTGTTGAACACACACACACATGGAGGTGTGCACAGAAATTGCATAAAATTTGTTTGATAATTAAAAGAGGTTAAAAGCATAGAGTTATAAACAGACATAGTTTAAATATACTGAAAGAAAAGGTAAGAGTTATACAAAAGCTAATTTACATTAATAGAAGTAGAAATAAGGGAAGTTCTAAATACTGAGTAAAGTAAGTTTAGTGAAAAATGCCAATGACTGGTAGACAGTATAATAAAAGTTGTATATCAGCTCTGGGTCAAATATGTTATAAAGATTATATTGTTAATATTGTCACATGTTGTTTTAAACAGNGTCAAATATGTTATAAAGATTATATTGTTAATATTGTCACATGTTGTTTTAAACAGCACAAACATTTCATTTACTACATATTATTTAACTGTTTAGGGCACGGACGCATTTTTTGACATTTCTTTCAAGAATTTAATAAATAAATAGATAAATAAAATAAAAAAACAATAAAAGCCTTCTGAAAAAACAGA
>WAAD01006544.1:11968-48733 GCA_013389945.1 Fregata magnificens
TCTTCTGGTTCACATCTTAGAAGACAGCTAAGGAACATTTGTCTCCACACTGGTTGGCCTGACTTACTCCCCAGTTGGATGTGATGGCATGAGCATTTCTGTTTTGGACACACTCCCCCCCCGCCTCCGCAAGTCCTTCAGTTAAAAGCCCGCCTCACCAAGTTAGCTAGCCTGTTGCTGAACATTCCCTTGCCCCTTCTAGACAGGTGGATTCCATCCCTCCCTAACATGTTATGGTCATCAAAGAATGCCCCTTATAAAAGCCAAAACCCTCACGATGGCACCAGCCACATAGCCAGGAGTTGATATGCATTATGTGCCTATTTCTGGCTGCCCCCTTCCCTGGTACTGGCAAAATGGAAGAAAAGATAATTTGGGCACCAATGTTTTTCACTTGCACCCCCAGGGATTGAAGGTCTTCCTTGATTTTACCCAGGTTTCGGGTTTCGGCTTTCGGTGTCATTCATGCCTACATGAAATAGTAACAACGGATAGTAGTCCGTTCTCTTGATGAGTTGTGGTACCCTCTCAGCCACATCTCAAACCTTAGCTCCTGGAAGGCAGCATACCTCTCGTGACTCCCTGTCAGGTCAGCAGATGAGTGCTTCAGTACCCTTCAACAGAGAGTCACCCACTATGAGCACTCATCGTTTCTTTTTACAGTGTCCACTGTGTGTTGCTGGTACAGTTTCCCCTTGCAGGGGGCTTTGCAGACCTTGCTCACGGGTGTCCTCAGCTGTTAAGGCTTCATATCTGTTTCTGGTTGTGATGGTGGAGGGTGCAGGCTGATATAGAGTCTTGCTTTTGTGAGTCACCAGGGTCCATGGTGCCTCATTCTTGGTGGTGTCTACCACAGGAAAAAATATTTGTTGTTTAAGATTCAAAATACCTTCCTGTTCTTCAGAAATTCTACTTAGTTATGCATAGTTTCTCATTTCACCCTGAAATGTGCCCTAATTCGTATAGATCAGTATAGATCAGTATAGGTTTGTGCAGAGATCAATAACTTGAGAAAGGAGAGAGCTATCCATATAATAAGGTTAGTGTATGAATATGTGTTTCGTTTGAATAAAAAAAATTTGTCTTGTTTTCTCCCTGTCTCACTGACTTTTTAAAAACAAAACCAAAACAACTGGGATAGCTGAAAGGGTTGTTATTTGGTCAGGACAGAAAAACTGGCTTTTTTCATCTGAAAATCTGCTTTTGCTTCCCCCCTTCCCTCCCCCCATGTGCTACATTTTAATGCTTTGTTCACCTGTTTTGCCTAATATTCCATTCTGAAAATGGGCTTAGTCTTATTTAATAACCAAACATCTAGATTTCTAGACTTTGCACATTTGCATCCAAAATACAGCAAATAAATACAGCTTTCGTGAAATTTACATTATCAATTATAATGCGATTTTGAGAGCAGTCATTCTTGTGTATCTATGGTTGAGGAAGTTTCCCGAACATGAACACATATAGAAGATAAAAAGAAGACCTTGATAATTTTTTATTTGTCTTTTCCTTAGCTAATCCATGCTGGTAAAGGGGAAGCCATTAGAATCAGATCAATTCTACGGTCTTTGATTCCACTGGAAGATTTGGTGGGAGTAATTAGTATTCCTTTCCACATGCCAACTATAGCTAAAGGTAAGATGATTATTCTACTTTTTTTTCTCCCATCTTATGTTTTGTGATTTAATGACATATTGATACTCATACTTCTCTCAGTGTTTAAAAAAGTTATAGAAGTTAAACTATTTGTTATGTGAATTAGAAGAGAAATCGTGTATTTCAAATATTTCAAAAATTTTTCTGCATGCTATAGGCAGTAATTCTGCGTACACTTAAATCACTGGTGTAAATCTCATTCATTTAAATTGAATCATGAAAATCTATTACAACTTTAAAAAGAAATTTAAAAATGCATACTTTCCATTTTTCTAACATATTTTTTAAAATTACAGTCTCTTTTCTTGATAACATAACCCTTAGCTTTTGCTGTTCTAACCCTATCAATTGTTTCTAGCAGATCTTACTTAGACACCAGAGTTGTTCTTCAGCAACTATGGTGAAGTTATAGGTGTGACATACATATGCAAGTGCATTTGTTTGTGTTTTCTGCCTACGTAGAATTGATTGCAATAGTGGGAGCTATGTGAGCATCAATATAAAAGGGAAAGGAATGAGATCCGCTTTTTTGGATATCTGGAGAGAGAACATTATAATTGCAACATGGATTGTCTGGGGACTTACAGCACAAGAATGCCCAATAGGTTACAGTAGAAGAGATAAAAATATCAATCATTCTATTACACCATTATTTATCAATATTCTAACTAGTGGTAGATCTATAGGTGATATCTCAGTAGCAGAGAGTACAGCTTATAGATACAGAAATTTTTATTTGGCTTTGAAAATGAAACTATCAAAATTTAAATATCTCAATTAATTCCTTTCAGATATTTCAGAAGTTTTCAGATACAGAGGACTTTTTAGCACAATCTTAATTCATTGTCATACATTACAGATATGCTCACCAGTGCTGCATTCCTGGGATGTTTGATGTAGGATTGTAGTTTTTTACTTTCTGTCAGCTTCTTCTAAGAACTAGGCAGTTCTGTAGATGAATTAGTATGTTTTGGGTAGTTATTGTATTAGAATATCAACTGATAAGAACCCCTTAATACACAAAGCATGAACAGAAAAGCATGTATGGACATTGAGGTCTATCTGGGTAGAATTTGCCTCATGCATTCTTTTTCAGTTAACTACAAATATGTTGCCTTTGTGTAACAAAACCATGGGGAACATGCTTAGATCTTAACAGAGACTCAAAACCTCTGACAAGTAGCATGACTGCCTCGTCTGCTGGTTGAAGGATAATCCTTGTCATTGAAGTCTTATTTCTTCCTTTTAGATGGTACTGTGGTGGAACCTGACATGTCTGCGGGGTTTTGCCCAGATCACAAGGCAGCCATGGTTTTGTTCCTTGACAGGGTCTATGGAATTGAGGACCAGGATTTTCTTCTCCACCTTCTGGAAGTTGGCTTTCTGCCAGATCTTCGTGCGGCTGCTTCTTTAGATACGGTAAGGGTTTAAGTTTGTTGTTATTTTGGTTCTGTTATCTTACTGAACCCTGCAGCATTTTTCATCCCTCAAAAAAAATTTTTTTATTTCTTCATGTTGTCTTCTGCATTTCTCAAATGCTGGATGAGCTGCCTGTTGCTGTAGAGCTTTGAGAATACTTGAAAAACAGTGAAGAAGCGTTCTTCAGAATGATGCTCACTTTATAAGAGCCCCCATTGATACCCATATCCATAAGAGATGCAATGCCTTTCCCCAGGAGACTTTCTGAGCTTGCGCTATGGAATCAAAATCAGATAAGCTGCCAATGAAGCGTGTAACTGAGAGCCTCTTTCCAGAGATATACAGAAAGCATTCATCTCCATGCACTTGTTAGGGACACCTACACTGTTATTTCGGAAATCACTAGATTTTTGTTTTAGTTCCTCCTCAAAACTGCTGCCTTTTTTTCCTGTGAGTCTTATTTCTCTTAGCTGGCTTGGTCCAGAAAAATCAGATTTAGAGTGCTTATATGAGGGCTAAGATGTGGACTTTGATTTCCCTATTTGACCTTTTATGTCAACATTTTTCTGAAAATAATTATGTTGTTATTTAAGAAAGAGCAGCTGAGGATTTTTTCCTCACTTGGAACTTGGGCTTGATCATAACGCAGAAACATACAGAGTTTTGTAAATGCAGACTTGACTGGTATTACCTGATTTTGAGGAGTTCTGTTAAGCAACTATGACATTCTTTAATATAGTCTTGAAAATTGTTTTGGTTTTGAATGGCTACCTTTAGTGTTTATGTTTTTGTTCATTAAAAACAAAACAAAACAAAAGCCATCTGTGGGACTTGAGAAGCAGGAAAAGAAGCTAGGCATCCAGTTTCCAGTAGGTACCAAATCCTCATTTGTGCATTTTGGAAATTTCCCTCTTTATAACCACTACAAAAGAAACACAAATAATAAGTTCTTTTCATTTGTAACAACACTGTTGAGACAAATCTAATTTCTGTCCCATTTAATTGATAGGCTGCTTTAAGTGCTACGGATATGGCTTTGGCTCTGAATCGATACCTTTGCACAGCAGTTTTGCCTCTGTTGACCAGATGTGCTCCTCTTTTTGCTGGCACAGAGCACCATGCTTCCCTCATCGATTCCTTATTACATACTGTGTACAGACTCTCAAAGGGATGCTCTCTTACCAAAGCTCAGCGAGATTCTATTGAAGAGTGTTTGCTGTCTATATGTGGGTAAGAAAATACTCCTGGCTGTACAGGAATGCTAATTGATAAAGTAACCTATGATATTTGTAATACAGGAATGCAGACCTATGCCACCAGCAGCATAATTAAGATTTTTTTTCTGGCAGATAGTTGTGATATTTTTAAATACACTGTGTTCAATTTGTGACTTTATTAATCACTCATATGCAGTCCTCAGTTATTTTGCTATTACCGAGTTTTTAAAATTAAAACCTTGGCGATTGACTAAGAGGACGTACTGCAAAAAGGCAGTGCTCTGGAAATATGGAATTGTGCATACACTGACGTGCCATTTGAATACTTTTAGCTGTACAGATTGGCAGTGTGGTTGATGATCAGTAGATTATACAGTTCTATAGAGATGTTTATTTATGTTGTGTTACATTTGAAATCCTAATCAATGACTAGTATTGTTATACCTCAGTATTGACACCTACGGGACAAATTTTGTCTGGGTATCTGCAGTCTCAAAACCAGTTGATTATTATCCAATTTTTTTATAAGCCTACAGGCTCAATTATCAGAGATTGACTNGAAATGTGTTCAGAAGTGACAGACATTTATATTATAGTACTGTAAAAAAGTACTGTATAGCATTTCTTTATAAAATATATCGCATTGACCATTTATATATAGATATATATTACCTTGATGAGAACCAATAAAATGGACCAGTGTTTGCTATTTATCTGGAAAGGTTTAATGTCCATGCCATTCTAACATACATGCTATACCTATTTCTTCTGTCCTTCCAGTTGGTGCCCACTGCTGTGTGTCTTGTTTAGTACATCTAAAGAGTTAGTGCTCTTATGTCTTTATTAATTTCTAGGATATTTTTAAGAGCCATTGAGATATATTACAAGAAATTAATGTTATAGCCTTTTCTCAGGGCCATGGTGATCATAATACACAATATCAAAATTCAGTAATTTTTTTTTCCTGATTTTCTCTGTCTGTAGATCAGATATTTTCCCTGCTTCTTTAAAGCATTTGATTTGCAGCTTTCTTCAGAATGTTTTCTTTGGTGTGCACTTGTTTGCTTTCTTTTGGACACATTTTTTTAGTGCCACAAGCAAAATCCTATTACTTTATGAATTTGAAGAATTTTAATGGCATAGAACTTGACAGATTGCTTTAATGTATTTATTAATTATTTACATGAAACTATGCTGGTACACCCTTTTGAAATGGTTTGCGTGCTTTTAGGCAGTTGCGGCCTTCCATGATGCAGCATTTGCTGAGACGATTAGTATTTGATGTTCCTCTATTAAATGAACATGCAAAGATGCCTCTCAAGGTAAAAGTATATTTTAATATTCAACAACATTCCTTGTAACAAAATGCAACAGAGAATACTTGCATGGAGAATATTCTCTATATCTTCTTTGTTACCTTATCTCCACTCTGCAATAACCTTAAGACCATAGTTCTTTAAGATAAATTGCTGCTTTGGCAGGAATTCAGTCTAATTTACATCCATTCATATGCAATGATGAAGTCTGTGTCTCATGTTTGCTTCTCCTTTAATTATCTCCTGTATTTTTAAGCCCATGTGGAAGCAGAATAGAAAAACCCTTGGGGGTGGGGGGCAGAATCCAGTGCACAAAGGAAGACAGCACATTGCTTAAAGATTCCTCAGATTTCATCGGCAGTTCCAAGAAACATATAATTTCCCACCTTACCTACTGCTGGTTTTCAGCAGTCCTTTTTAATGCTTTCCCACCATAACTTTGAACGAGATATTTCATCTTTTCTTATTTAATATTTATTTATGCTTTAAAAGCCACATATCAGGATTAATTGCATTTTACATTTGATTTCTTTGCCAAAATACTCCTCAGAATTATGCAGGCTTCTACTAGCCAGATTATGGTCTCTGACTTCAGATGAGGAATTTAAATCATTAGTCTCAAAGCCAGGACCTGCTTTGTGGTCTTTCCCCTGCCAAGGACTTCATAATTTGGTTGTGTCCGCCAAGGAGTGCTCAATCAAACTAAAGATGCCGGAGCAGCCATTCTTTAGTGCGTATGTGTGGTGTGAGAAAAGCAGTTGATAATTTAATATACTGCCCTGAAGGGGACCTTTCTAATGTATTATGACATTTTATGTGCTGCAAGAACCAAATAGTAACTTGGTGCTCCCTGCGCAGCTGTGGTTTTTTGTGGGGGGAAGGAACAACCCCAGCTCCCTGAGATCTGTTCATCTAGGACAGCAGGTTTTTTGATCCTGAGGGTCATGACTGCAGTGACTTTCCCATATTGGTGAACTGAACAGGAGGGAAATAATAATTAGATCCTTTTGGCAAGTCAGGCTTTGGGAGAATGTAGATATGAAGAGAACCATGGTGTTAGCATGGGCAAATGATTTTGGCCATTGACACCTAAACAAGTAATAGGAGTTTCTGAGGAAAGTGAACTCTTTATCTGAAGATAGAACTAGAACTTTTCAAAGATTTCACTGACAGTAAACTGATTTTCAGTGATTTAACAAGGAACTCCTACTTATAGCTACTAATGTGTTTCTGCTTTGAAAGTACAGTACGTATTCCGTATGGGCTTGTGCTAGCAAACAGGTTATAGTAGTCTAAAGAAACAGCTGCAAGTCAATCATGCATCTGAAAATATAATTTTGAATAGGAAGAGAGGAGGAAATCATGAAGGCTAAATCAGACTAGAGTGCTATCTACGGTGAATACCTTTGCTGGTTTCTACAATTAAAAATTACCTCAGTTTAGGCAGCAGGTAAATTCAAATCTGTGATGCTTTTCCTGTACAATTTGCTGTGAACTTTCTGGAATAGGGCTGCCTTGTTTTTATTTCCTCTTAAATTGTATTCAGTGCTTCAACAGGGACTTCTCTAAGAGTAAACCTGCCTTTACTCTTGGCTAGATTTAAAAATATGTACATATATATTAGCACTCACATGTTGTCCAAAAGCAAACCTGGAGTCTGGCCATTGTGTAATAGAATTTATTTTGAAAAAAACATTTTCAAATACATCTTAGACTCTTAGAGTCCATATTTCTGAGACCCCTGTGGTTCTACATGAATCATAAAACTTCTGGATTTTTTACATTATAGACACATGTAAGTTGTTCTCTCCCTAGTTTTTCTTTAATCATCTGACAATTTAAATAATAAATAGATAATAATGGATTATTTAAATCTGAAGGTATACAAATGCATTGTATGGATTGGCTTTTTTTCTGATCCATGAAAAGTATAACAGAACTGCATGGTATTGAGGTTATATTTTTAGTTATCAAAATCCTCACTTCTACACATCAGGACTTTTTTTTTTTTTTTTTTTAAATGCCCGTCTTTATTTCTGCACATTTACATGATGAATATCCGCATTTTTCCATCTTGGCATTTGTTCTGACTGGAAAAAAGGGAATCCTGTCAGCTCTTTACTGACTGTGACTTGTAATATTTTGCCAACCTGCTTTGCAAAGTGATGTTGAAACAATTCTCTTTTTCTCTGAGGAACTGTTAAAATAAACTCTGAATTAAAATTCCAGCTAACTTTTTTCGAAAGATCATTCTATGCCTTAGGGAAATCTGCCCCTGAGTAGGACTAGGTTTTCATACTTTGCTATTGCCAGAAATTTTTTGTTTGGGATTGCCTTTACTGCCAGACGTACAACTCATTTTTCCTCTTCTTGTCTGTGACTCAGTGACACAGAGGACACATTAAGCGCAACATTTCTGATGTTTTAGTTTGGCAAATACTGAGTAGCATGTCCTTGCACCATTTGAGTCCCTGATAATCTGGAATCTTGTAACCACTTAAGCAGCGAGTATCCCTGAAATATGTATTTAATGAAAGAGAGGGAGAGAGGATAAAGCTTCTCTGCCAATTGTAATAGAGGGCAGAAGGGTAGACTGATAGCGGGTTTTACAACTCATGGAAGAGATGAGTCACACTGGGAGATATTGTTGAATAGCTCTCAGCCATGTAAATAATAATTGGGAACTAGGTGAAATCATGGTTGTGCTATTTTACCCACCTACTATTTTCAAATAGCGGCATGCAGATGGAGGTGAATTCTTGTCTTCAGGAGAGCTGTTAGAGTTCTTGTGTCATTGGGAAAAATTATCCTCTGTCACATGCTTTTTGCATATGCCACTAATGTTAAAAGAAAGAACTGCTCATTCTGTGTGTATATCTACCAATGATTTAAAGAATAGATACACGACATGGCTTCTTGATAAAAGTTAGAAATTTTTCTGGCAGTGTCTGTGTAATGGTCAAGTGCCAGAATGGAAGAACATCAACTGTTACATTTTATTTGCTTTCAAAATATGTTCTCTTTTAGTTGCTGACAAATCATTATGAAAGATGCTGGAAGTACTATTGTTTGCCAGGTGGATGGGGTAACTTTGGTGCTGCCTCAGAAGAAGAACTTCATTTATCCAGAAAGTTGTTCTGGGGTATTTTTGATGCTTTGTCTCAAAAGGTACTTCATTTTAATATCCATCTACTACTGTAAAAGCCTTACTGTGTGACATTTTTTTCTTTCATCTGTCATTTTTATCCAGCTTTTATCAACACTTTATTATCTACTTTAAAGGGAAAAATACAGGCTTTAGTAAATTTAAATCTTTCTCTTCTAGCTTCTGCTTTAACATAGGTGTACCATTTTGACTGCTCATTAAAAAAAAATTAAACAGCTAATGAAGTAATCTTGAAGTGTATCTGTACAGGTTAACTACATTTCAGAGCCCTAAAAGCAAATTCAGGCATCTGCAGGTGACTGAAAGCTGCACTTTTCTACCTCACACGCTATCCTTCCTTAAACCAAGAGCATAGTCCTTTGCTTAGTAGTTGTAGTTTCATCACCCTTGAATCAATTCTATGTTGGACAAAAGTTTAATAATACACCTTGGTATGTATTTATTGTTCATTCTATGAGTATTTTTAACCAACCTGCTTAAAATTTCATTATTTTCATTTCAAATCTAGGTATTTAGAAATGCTATACATATTCCTGTGCTGTGTTCTCTTCCCAGACATCTGAAAAATGCCCAGTGAATTCAATACTTTTCCCATTTACTTCAGCAAGAGCAAGATTTGGTCCTAGCTTTATCTGTAGTGTGTAATATGCTTTGGACAGTCAGTTTCCTTTACTTTCGGAATGAAAATTCAATTTCACACTAAGAAAGCCATTCTGTGGCTGCTTGGTTTCACATATGGCTGTATCAGTTTCAGCAGTGATGTTGATGATAGATAGCTTCCATTCATTACTCACTTTCTATCCCCTGTGTGTTCCACAGAAGTATGAACAAGAACTGTTCAAATTGGCTTTGCCTTGTTTGAGTGCAGTTGCAGGGGCCTTACCTCCAGACTATATGGAATCAAATTATGTCAATATGATGGAAAAACAGTCTTCAATGGATTCAGATGGGAACTTTAATCCTCAACCTGTTGATACATCAAAGTAAGGAATTATTTTGTTGCAACTATTTTTTATTATCATGAATGTGTAAAAGACGGATGGAGTCTGTTGTTGGGTAGGATGTGAACTTACAGCTTTTATTCTCTTCTGAACACTTATCTTCTAGATAAAATGGAGACCTTAACTTTATGTTTTTGTTTTTTATTTATGTATTTATTTTAAATCATATACAGCAATAAGTATCCAGTTACATAACTGATTTCTTGGTCAACCTAGAACATTTTTAATGCATTTTCAGCCTGAAGATAGAACTGTCCAGTTACCTTTGTATGTCTGCTGCAAACAAACCAGCATGTTTTTAGGAGCAGAGAAAGTAGACTAGTCTACATCATCCCTGTCATTATTAACATGTACCAAGACACTAGTTCCAGTGTGTGTGAATGATAATCATAGAATCATAGAATCATTAAGGTTGGAAAAGACCTCTAAGATCATCAAGTCCAACCGTCAACTAACACCACCATGCCTCCTAAACTAGGCCCTGGAGTGCCATGTCTATACCTTTTTTGAACACCTCCAGGGTTGACAACTCCACCACCTCTCTGGGCAGCCTGTTCCAATGCCTAACCACTTTTTTGGTAAAGAAATTCTTCCTGATGTCCAATCTAAACCTCCCCTGACGCAACTTGAGGCCATTCCCTCTCGTCCTATCACTAGTTTCTTGGGAGAAGAGTCCAACACCCGCTTCACTACAACCTCCCTTCAGGTAGTTGTAGAGAGCGACAAGGTCTCCCCTCAGCCTTCTCTTCTCCAAACTAAACAACCCCAGTTCCCTCAGCCGCTCCTCATAAGACTTGTTTTCTAGACCCTTCACCAGCTTCGTTGCCCTTCTCTGGACACGCTCCAGCACCTCAGTGTCCTTCTTGTACTGAGGGGCCCAAAACTGAACACAGTACTCGAGGTGCGGCCTCACCAGTGCCGAGTACATGGGCACGATCGCTTCCCTACTCCTGCTGGTCACACTATTCCTAATAGAAGCCAGGATGCCGTTGGCCTTCTTGGCCACCTGGGCACACTGCCGGCTCATGTTCAGCCGGCTGTCGACCAGCACCCCCAGGTCCTTTTCCGCTGGGCAGCTTTTCAGCCACTCTTCCCCAAGCCTGTAGCGTTGCATGGGGTTGTTGTGACCAAAGTGCAGGACCCCGCACTTGGCCTTGTTAAACCTCATACAGTTGGCCTCGGCCCATCGATGCAGCCTATCCAGATCCCAATGCAGGGCCTTCCTTCCCTTGAGCAGATCGACGCTCCCGCCCAGCTTGGTGTCATCTGCAAACTTGCTGAGGGTGCACTCAATCCCCTCATCCAGATCATTGATGAAGACGTTAATAATGTACCTACAGAAAATGATGATGGTCATGCATTCATATAACCTCTTTTTACTATGAATAATGGGGGATTGGGTAGAAAGATCTTTATTCTCTCTAGGCAGTCAGACTCTAACCGTGCTCTTTTAAGTACATTAGCCAGACAAAACACATATCTGAATGGGATTTTTTGTGCCCTGATTTTTGACTACAGCCAGCACCCCATTTTCCTTTGTACAGAATAGTCTTACAGCAGTGTGGTTATGTGCTAGATCTTGAAAAATGCCACTTGTAAGACATTTGCTTCAATTGCCTTTGTGAGCTTTCTGTCTGTCTTAACATGCAGAACACAGAATGCCGTCAGTAGATTGATACCTTTATTACAGTGTGCTTGTACGTGTATGCACATTGAAATATGGTAGTAAAAGCCATAATCTAGACTGGAATATAGAAATCACATCAGTGACCATTAAAATTAATTTGTCTAAGATGTATTTGAGATATATGAAGATTTAACAAAATTTAGTAAGGATATTATACTATCATTTAGCTAATCGAAGATGACTTTATCTGGTGTCATTTCAGAGGAAAATTGTAGATAGCCAGAATATATTTGAAAAACTCAGAAAATATTACTTAACATTACCTAAATGATTAGTCACCTCATTGCCATAGGAGTCAACAGTTCTGTGATGATGCAAGACAAAGAAAGCACTACTTTTATGAGTGCCACTTCCAACCTATCCTATATTCTTTTAACATGCAAATCCTGCATTGCATTGCTTACTAGTCCTAGACCTATTTATACGAAGCTTTAGATAATATGACCTTATTGTACTTGTCAATTTATTGCATTTCTGAAATTATGCAAAGTATTATGCCATTGGTAGAGTTCCCCTCGAAATACATGCTTCCAAACAATAAAAAACCCCCTGATGACCATGCTGGATGAATGTTTTCTGACCTTTGTGTGTGGTTAGGCTCTTTGCAAACTGTTACTCTGACATAGTTTTGTTTTACATTTCTGCTTTTTCCCACCCTGTGACTGAAGATTTAAAACCAGACTCTTCTACTTTGCAGTAGATGGCACTGTAACACTTTTGCTGCCAGAATTCTTTGTCTTAGGAGGGAAGATTTTGCTATTTCATAGGTGATTAAGAAACAATTATTCCCTTTCATTTGTAGGAACGCAGATGCAGAAAAATACTGATATTTGATAAATTATTTTTGGAAGAGGATTCTGTCTCTAGTGCTTAAGGATAGCTGCTTTTCCTTTGCTGCTTAAGAAACCTTAACTTCTGCACTGTCTTGTACACCTGTTGAAGAGCTAGTATATGTATTTGTGTTTTTTTCTATTTTTAATAATGATTTTAATATTCACTGGGGTGTTGGAAAATAAAGCCTGGAGCATATAACTTCTGAGTTGTCATAAGTTATAGTGCTTCAAGCATATAATGAAATTTATAGGAATATATAAAATAGATGATGTGTTTCAAAAAGGACTGTTAGCACACTTAGTTTATAATGGACATGCAATAAGTTACCACTGTATTTCTGAAACTATGGGTCATAGTTATATCTTTAATCTTAAGAAAATGAATGTTAGTAACAGAAATATGTGACAAAAAGCATGAGGGCTTGGTATCATTATTGATTTTTCCCTGCACATGTGTGTCAAAGGAGTAAAATTCCTAAAGAACTGTGGTTCTCATTCAGGGACCATTAAATAACTCATATTTTTGTCCTTGATTTAACTGGGGCTTGGAGCGAACTGTATGTGAGGAAGCAGAGCACGGTAAGATGCTTTGAATGGATGTATGCACTACTAATTATTTATTTGAAAGTTTTCTTCAAAACAAAAGCATTCACATTTTAGCATGTGTGATATAATGGCTGTTTTTCTCTTCACTTTCAGCATTACAATCCCTGAAAAGCTGGAATATTTCATTAACAAATATGCAGAACACTCTCATGACAAATGGTCAATGGAAAAGGTAAAATCTATATTCCTGTTAAAGCAAAATCAGAATTTTTATTTGAATCCATTTCATCTTTAAAATATTTTACTCTGAGCATTATTTTTTTTCATAATGCTACATGTTGGTATGTAGGTAAGATATAAACCTATATTTTCTTGAAATGCGTTTGGGGGGAAAGTTCTGTAAGTGCACATGGGTATTTCAAAATAGCGTTTCATGATGTCATTATTTTTATTGTTGACTTTTGAGTAAATATACTTGCTAATTGTTTAAAGAGTTTTATTGACTTGAAATTTCAATTTTTTAACCAAAAAACCTCTTTAGGGTTTTTATTCCTTTGTGCAGTTTGTGTGTCCAGTATTACAAATAGTTCCTCAACTGTAGCAGAGTATTCTGCTCTCTGTAAATATTTAAAAGAAAAATATATTGAAATGTTAGCTTTGTGTAATCATTTATTTTCAAAAAGATGGCATGCTACATAATTCATTTCATTATGTGTAGGTAATATAAACGTTGGTTGAGAAAATGTTGAGAAAATAGTAGAAAGGAAGTTTTAAGATAACAGCTCTGCAGAAGCATTGTTCAGTTCCTTTATACCAATAAAAATAGGATTTTTCATAATTTTTTGCTTTTCCCCATTTTTTCCTCTCTTATTATTACTGTTTTCAGTTTGCCAATGGATGGACATATGGTGAAACATATTCTGAATCTGCAAAAGTGCAACCATTAATGAGACAATATAAGTTACTATCTGAAAAGGTAAGGAATTTGTTCATTCTTGATCCAGGGTGATTGAAAGACTGCTTCATTCACTGTGGAACATATCACCTTGTGTTTACATCACTTTTTAAAAATTTATTTGGAGTACATCAGCTAATTGGTGATTGTTGTCTTCTTCAAAATCTCAAAAAGAGACAGAAGGGTTTTATTGTACGATAAATAGGCCACTCAACCTATTTTCTCTCATGGCTGAATTTACATGGCATAACTTATGGTGAAATTCAAGTGTCATATTGCCAGTATATTTTTACAGTAAGGTCATACAGGAATGCCTACTTGCTTAGTAAAGACTTAGGTTTAGGCTTTGTCTGGTCTCCAGCGGAGGGCCACAAAGATGTTTAGAAGGCTGGAGTTATGGAGCTGATAAATGAAGCAAGGCTGAAGGAACTGGGTTTGTTCAGCTTAAAGACTAGAAAGCTGACAGGGATATAATCTTGGTTTCCCAGTACCTAAATGCTAGTTATAGAGAAGGTGGATGTATTCTCTTCACAGGGATGCACAGTGACAGGACAAGACGCAATCGGTGTAAGCTGCTTTGGCAGAAATGCTTTCTGGAAATCCTTCTTATCTTGACAACTTAAATATTGGAAAAGGTTGTCCAGAGAAGTGGTAAAATCACTTGCACTGCAAATACTCAAGGCATGACATGGCAAGCCCTAGAAAACCTAATCTTGATAACTTTGATAGCCCAATTAGGTTAGCTTATCCAACCTCAACAGAAGATTGAGCCAGACGATGTCCAGAGGTCCATTCCAACATAGGCTTTTTTATGATTCTATGATTATGTCTTTTTGTTTCGTGTAGCAGACAAAACACTGCATTACTCCTGATAATTACTGTTCCACCTTTGAGTTCATATCTGAGCATGTCATTAACATGGTTATCCCTGTGATCATCAGCTTCCTACAGGGCCAGAATTCTTCTGCCCACCTCTGAAATGATAAATAAACTTTTTAATATCTTATATGATTTCTTTGCTTCTTTGCAGTATCCCTGGGCCATAAGGGCTGATTTCAGTACATTTCTTTGCATCTCAGTATAACCAGGCAAAAGCCCAGTAGTTATTTTTTGCTCTGTACAGCTACGTAATAAACAAGGCAATTATTGCATGTGCATTCTTCTAGGAGAAAGAAATATATCGATGGCCAATCAAAGAATCACTAAAAACTATGCTGGCATGGGGATGGCGAATTGAAAGAACACGGGAAGGAGATTCCATGGCACTGTATAATCGGACGCGTCGCATATCTCAAACCAGTCAAGTGAGCCATTTTAATAAAAACTTATTTTAAAAAAAGCATGGAAAATCTGCTCTCCAATCTTTGATTTTACAAGCAATGAAATAAACCTGTAGCATAAAAATATATGAAAGCATTTTTCACAAGCAATTGTACAACTCTGAAGATTGGTTTGGATTTCTGTTCACTGAAGCTGGAACTTTCTTTCCCTGTTACAAAGTAATATGTTAATAAATGTTTTCAAAGAAACCTGAACAAAACTGAAATAGGAAGGAATTGTTCACTTGATTTAAAGTTAACTACATTATTTAGGGGAATTATTTACATCAGTAGGTGATTACGCATTAATAGTGAGTATTAATATGATTTTAGTCTGCTATTTTTTGGAATTTGGTGGCTATGGATGCCTTTAAGCATGTAAAGAAATAAATAAAGGTGCATATATAAATTATTTTTATTTCTTTTTTAAAGGAAAATTAATACAAACATCAATGTTAATGCAGCATAAAGTTTACATCTATAGACAGCCAAAATTCTGAAAATGTTAAAGATAGGTTTTTTTCCTTTAGAATAGCCTTCTTAAATCAAAATGCTGTAAGGGTAAAATGGAGAAATACTGGCACTATATTCTCTTAGAGCTCCATATACTTTGCAGTTAAACTGGGAAGGGGAGAAAATCTTTCTCTCGCATTCACACAGACACACATGGAGCCAAACCAACAGAGGAAATAAAATGGAGGGGAAAAGTCTTTCCCTCTTCTCTCCACTCAGCTCTGCACTATTTACATGTGTGAGTGGTGATATGCCTGTGAAAAAAAGAGCACTTGAACCTGCCTCTCCACTCTCTGTAGACACTAGAAAGTGTATATCAAATGATTTGATTTAGCACTTGGGCTAAACTACACATTATAGTTTGCACACTGTAATTGCCTTCCAAAATTCTTGACTTCCAAATTTCCTGACTTTTGGGTGTTTGAAATACCAGCCCCAAAGACTATACTGACAGAGATATTAGTATATACTTTAAGCCTAAGGAGCTCATTAGAATTAATAGCTTTACGGTTGAGATTCAAATTATATCAACATATGAAAACACCTATTGTAGCTAAGTTACAGTCTTCCCTTACTATAATGAAATTACATAACTTTTCTAGAAGAGTTTCTGAAGCCTAAAATATTTCTATATTTCAGAGCACACTATCATATTAATGCTCATCCTGTGTTTAAAATGTGTTGTGCTGTCATCACACACACAAAAAATAGTGTTTTTCTGTGTTCAGCTGAGAAATTTTAAGTATATTTAATCAGTATCTTCATGTTAATGTAACAACGCTTGCACTGTTTGCTTTAGAAAACAATACTTTATCCGTATTTATTTACTGTGTGCTGCTTGTACGTCCTTTGCATTATTCTCTATTAAAAATACCTGCCTTTTGAAGGGAGGCCTTTGAACTTCTAGGCCTTGTAGATGCTCATATATATGCATATGAAAATAATATCAGACATAGGAACAAAATTCTGGACACTGTTCTTTCTAAAGGAAGATGTACCTGTGGGGGACATGTATCTGTTACAGCAGAATCCATAGAGCAATGCCCAGCAGTGCCCCTTTTCTAGCCATGTTTCTTGCATCAGCGGTTTGCCATCCAGGGAATCTCTGTCATTGTTTACCCTTCTTTGAACATTTGTGTCAATGTAACAAGCAAACCTGTGGCAAGTTTAGGCAGTAGAAAGAAAGAATGACAAAATGGTGATATTTTCTGAGTGGGGAGGAGGGACAGAAGGAAAAAGATATGTTCTTAGTAGATTCTATTCCTACATGTAGAAATAGGGTTGAAAAGCCAAATTCAAATTCTGATTTTTGCCTGAATTCACCTTAAACTAGATTGTCTGAGATTTCGCCTGCCAAGGAAAAAAAAATCTCTAGAAAATGCAGAGATTTAATTATAACTTCAGTACAGCATTATCCACAATGAGCTCAAATCTTAAACGAGTTCAAGTGAAATTTGCATTTGAATGAAGGGGTTTTGCGTCCGATGGCTGTCTGTCTTTGGGAACAAAATATGTAGACCTTTGCCTAAATCTCACCTAAGTTTACCACCCTTGATGTATTTTCAGTTGGGCTACATAGGATCCTTTTGCTCTCTAGAGATATACAAGTGACTTTTTCCTTAAGTTCTTTTATTACTTTCAGTATCTTGTTAATGTTAACTTCTTCATATCATATGCTTGTATAACAGCTCCACTGTTTTGCACGTTTGTCATTCAGATCTCTGTAGATACAGCCCATGGTTACACTCCTCGAGCAATTGACATGAGCAATGTCACCCTCTCCAGAGACTTACATGTAAGTCAGAAACACTTAATATGCCTACCTTTTTTTTACAATTTAATTTTTTATTTTCTGCTAGTTTATTTTAAACAAATTTGGTGCTTTATGTTACTTTCTTTGATATGCTTTGATTTTGGTTTGTGGGTTTTTTGGTGGGGGGTTTTTTGGGGTTTTTTTTGGTTTTTTTGGTCTTTTTCGTCATTGCTCTTTGATCCTCTGTTGCTTTAAAAGACATGGTTCATGCTGAAGAGCTTCAAAGTTTATTTTAGTCCTGGACTGATTTTCCCAGCTCTCTTTGTGAACATCTGTTGTTTTGAAGAGAATCCTGTTTAGAACAGCTTGCAGCATCAGCTTTTTTCTTTTTATCATTCGCTTCTCCACCGTCTTCCCAAAACATTTTGCCATTGCTCTTTTTTCTAAACAGAAGAAATAAGAATCAGGAACATTTTTACAACCAATATTATGAGAATAGAGAGTGAAGAAGTTGAGGGTAGGATTTTGACAGATCAGTAGATTGCTGTTACTTGGAACAATATTTTTTAGTTGATAAATAAATGATGTTTCTCTCTTTAGAAAGTTAGGGTTTTTTTCATGGTGTTTGATGGACTATGGTGCTAGTTTTTACAGTCTACTAATTTACTGTGAGTATGGTTACAATATTATGTAGACATACACTAGGTAGTTTTAAATTAGTTAGCATGAGTGCTTATACCAGTCTAGTGATTGCAACATGGCATTCAAAGCTGGCTACAAAAAACTCCTGAAACACAGGGTTAAGTTTGCCTGTACTGAGCTCTGTCATAGTGCAGTGAAAGAAGCAGCAGTAGTAAAGTAATTGGCTAACTGTACAGTATACACCATACTGTGCCTCTGATCAAATTCTCACACTGAATTTCATCTTGATTCCTATCTTGTAGTTTTCAGTTTTATATTTCTAACCATTGTAGGTTGCTGACTAACTTTACAATAATAAGAATGTGCTGCCAATTAACTATCATACTTGAGGTAAAACATTCAGTAGATTGCTGATCATTCCAAAGAGTTAATAAAACTGATAATTGAATAACACTACTTCTGTCATTACACTCTTACCTTAATCTGATGGAACAGCTTCATTATAATTACATAGAATCATAGAATCATTTAGGTTGGAAAAGACCTTTAAGATCATCAAGTCCAACCATTAACCTAGCATTGCCAAGTCCACCGCTAAACCACGTCTCTAAGCACCACATCTACATGTCTACATTATTTAACATTTGTATAGACTCACCGTAGTCAAAAGACTGTGCAGACTTTGTTTAATGCTCATGAAACAACTCTTGATGTGAACATCATCATAGATGTTATGATGCAGTAAACCAAACCCAGAGAAAAGTAATCATCCTGTCACAAACCACAAAAGAAATGGCATTAGAACTTCCATTACTCCCTTGTTTACTCTTTTATGTTATACCCTCTAACATTTGTCATTAATTTTATTTCCTTTGTAGCCCTCAGCTATAAAGCAGAGCTGGTTGGCTTTATGATTCATTTGTCTTTAATTATGAAGAGAGGTCTTCTTTGAAATCAGCTTCAAAATCTGTTATTTAAAAGCCAAGCAAATTTAATTAAAATGCAATTTCAGGTATTAATTGTCCTGATACTGTCATTCAGGAAATATCCAAACATGTTAGGTATTGATGAGATCTGAGTTTGAAAAATGAACTGTATGTGGTTTTGAACTTTTTTTTAATGTTTAATATCTTTAAAGTTGGAGTTCAGGGTTAGATTCTTCAACCTTGTTTTAAATTTCTGGGAAAAGTTAGTTGTTTTGAACAAAGTTGGTTGGTTGGTTGTGGTTTTTTTTAACTAACTAACATAAGAATTGGTGCTATTAATGTTTACATCATCCTGTGTGTATGCTGTGCTAGCAGGAATCATGACCATGTCTAAAACTGTAAGTCTGGGAAATACTTCTCATTTTGGTCTTAAGTGGCCACCTGGTCATATCCTGGCTCCATGAGTAGCAAGGTCTTGCTCTGAGACGATCTTCATAGCACCCTGCTTTCCGAGGAAAGAAAACCCAGACTACACTACATTCTTCCAAGGTCCTAATCTGGATTATCAAAACACCAGGACCAGAGTGTGCATGATAGAAGGCATCTACCATACTGGAGAGATACGTGTATTAATGTATCCACTGGAGAAAAGTTTATGAAACAAATTGTCCTATAGACAAACAAGATATGGCCGAAAAGTTTCAAGTTGTTGTCTGAATTCATGAGTATTCTCCCAAATAAAGAAGTTGGTATTCAGAAATACTGGTTACTCAAAACCCTTATTGAAGATGAGGAGAATGTTTCTGTAGGTCCATGAAAGAAGTGAAAAGTGAAATCTAGAGAAAATTCCACCACTGCATACAACTAGAGGGTATACAATCAGGAGAACAGGAGAGGTGGGTTTAAAAAGTTGTTTCATGTTGAAATAGTAGTTCCTACTAGTTAGAGACTGGAGAGCTTGTCTGTGTTTTGCTTAGTTTGGGGCTAGCTTCTAGTTTACGGTCTGAAAGAGTTTGTTTTATAGGAAGAATTTTCTTATCTGTTGTGCACACTGGAGGAGAATTTCATGCTGAATAAAAAACTGTGGTTGCATCTATGGAGTCCCTGGTAAAATGGGTGGTGGTTTTAACACTGTGCTCACACAAATGAGTATCCACCTCGACCAGGCTATGTCCATGGATTTATAGTCAGTCTACCGCAGCCAGCAGGATTCAGTCCTCTGGCTTGCTGTTCATTGTTTACCTTGCCAGGGCCTTCAGGGGGTTCTTGCTGGCATTGTTTTGAGAATCAAGTCCGTGTCTTGACACCCCAGTACTCTTTCCAGACTGTTCTTCTCTTTGTGGTTCCTCCTTTTTCGTATTAACGGTTTTCTCTTCAGCACCAGGTTCCTAATTCCTGTACATATACCCATCCTACCCAAATTCTGTGTGATAATTTTTCAATAAAAACTCTTTTCAGTGAACCATTGGTTTTCTGTGAACCATTACAGTGTAAATGTATTGAACCTCCCAGTGAACAAAACTTGTTATTTAGTATCAACCAGAAAATTGTCCTTCTTGGGGGTTAACCATTGTGACACATATCACTAAGCTTTCCATTTTCCTAAGGCTATGGCTGAGATGATGGCCGAAAACTACCATAACATATGGGCAAAGAAAAAGAAAATGGAGCTTGAAGCAAAAGGTAATATTAACTATAGGTATTTACAGTATTTTAAGTTGTCTATGATTAGCTTAGGTCATGTATTTGAGAAAACAGATTGGAAAAAAAAAGGAATGGCAAATTTAAATTGACAAAGAAGAAACAACAAAGTATCTACTCTTAATTAAATATTTTGTGATTTTTAGTGCCTGAAAGTTTTTATAGTACTGAGTGTAACAGTTCCTGTTGAAGCAGTTTACTGATTCAAGTATATCAAAGGAAGAAAAGTCAAAGCTTCTAAATACATATAAGCTACATTAATACATTTTCCTTCTAGCATTAATCTTTCAGACTATTGCCCAGTGGCCTCTGATTTCATTTGAATATTTTTATTGCAGGTAGATCTAAAAGGGTGTTTACTAAGAACTGCTCATATCAGGTATTGAATTGACAAGTGGATAAACCTAGCACAGATTCTTGATTCCACATAAAAATTGTATGTGCTCCATGATCTCTGCTTACCTAAATGACAAATTTTGTCATGTATTGTGTAACTTACTGTTGTTCCTCTGTGTTAAAATAATTTCTTTATTTGTGTTAAAGCTAAATTTTTTTTTCTGCAAATAACATTATATTTGCATATAGAGGAAACAATATTTGCAGAAACAGCAAGTTCGCATTTACAAATGACTGAAGCTAGGGTATTCTCTTATCCAAAGGTGTCAAGTCTAATTGTATGCACCAAACTTGGCCTTTTTTTTTTTTTTTTTTATTGTATGCTTGTGTTTTTTATTAGTTGTAAGCGTCCAGCAAAGGTACAGTAGTTAAGGTTTTATGAAAAAGTAAAGTTCCACCTGGAGGTGGCTTTGATAAATCACTGTGAACTTCCATGACTTTAGTTATATTTCCCTTTAATACAGCTTTTATTTTAATTTTTATACCCTTTTTAAAAAAATTTTCTTCAAGATAAGTAGCCACAGGATGGGCTAAGTCCAGGGAATTGTAAGCTACAGGAAGACTAGATATTTAAATGGATCTACTGTATTTGGCAAGTTTGAAAGCAGGTTTTTGCCTCTGAGCAGCACTCCAGTGAGAACTGTATAATATTTGTAGTGTTGTGCAAAGGAGCATAGTAGTGAGAAGTCTAGAGGTGGCTATAGTGAGTGAAGGAGAGAATTCTGATGGAGGGTTTCTTCATGTGAAAAGTAGATGTATTTATCAACTGAGCAAAACCTGGCCCTCGAGAGTGTGGGCTTTTTCCTCCAGTATATGCATATGGTAGTCATGGAATTTTTTTTTTTTTTATACCTGTGTAAAGAGCAGAACAGTAATGCGGACTTCAGATACAGAATACTCTTTTATTTTTCATTTAAAGCTTTTCACATACACAAGCATGTTAGCCACCTGAAAATTGCAAGTGTCATTCCCCTTCACTGAACACTTTGTGTGTATTAATTGTAATTGAATGATCTATTATAGTCTTAATGGCTTTCATAGATAGGGCTTGTATGCTTACTATGCTTATATGTATTTTTGCATGTCTGTCTTCAGCTGTAATAAGGTGGAATTAAATCACATTTGTGATAATAGAATAAAACCCAATCATTCCAATGTTAAAGGCTGTACTTCCTAAAAAAACCCAAATAAAACCACAACAAAAAAACCCCATCAGACTTGCCCACAAGGTTACCATTTTGCATGTACTTCAACGAATTCAGGCAGGACTAGTGGAAAATTTTAGAATATGTGGCTTACAAAATCACCTAAAGATATGTCTCCAATATTTTCTAGAGGGGAATTTGTTCCTTTTTTTTAATATTATTACTAGAGACTTGCTGTAGTATTTTTTCTGAGATAAGTTTGATCATTACCCTTACAATTTCCTGGGGTTTCGTAGCAATGTTCATAGGAATTTATTGTGTTCTGCTATATGATGGTGATTTTAGAAGGTGAAATCCTAAGAATGTTGCTTTTTATGCAGACATTTATATTGATAATCGCAACTTTATTTTCCTGCCAAATTAACTATCTACATTCAGAGGGGTATCAATACATCAGCTATTTGTAAGCAATATAAATGCAGTTTATTCAGTTTACCTCTCTCTTTTGGCAGCATTCTTTTGATCAGATTGGACAGTTGTCTGAATGACATTTGAATAATGTACTCTAATTTTCTGTCTTTAATTTATTACTATAAAGTAGAACTGTATCACTTCCATATATTTTTAGATATGTATATACCTTGCTAAACTCCATGAACCCTTTTTGCTGTCATCAGAATGGTTAACAGCAGGACTCCATTTGTGTATGTTTATATATTTGTTTGTATCTTGGTTTTCTTATTAAATGATGTGTTATTTATTGAAATATTTTCAGTTTCATTAAATGAAGTTGTAATTATAATACATGTTGGTAACACTTCAGCACTTTTTTGTTAAGAGTTTTTGCAGTAGGTTCAACATATTTACCTCATACTTGCAGCAATTGATTATATTAGAACTATGTTTGCAGCCACGTCTAAAGTTTCTATCTGAATACTTTTTAGGTTTGTGTAAAGAAACAGAAAAGTGCATTGTTGTTATTTCAGACTAGATTTTACTGTAACATGCTATGTATTATTATGACAGTGCTTTTACATACCAGGACTTACCGTGTCAGCAGATAGCTCTTTAACTGCTTTTTAATTCTCTTGATGTTCCATAGTAGGAGGAGGCAACCATCCCCTTCTTGTTCCTTATGATACACTCACAGCCAAAGAAAAAGCCAAGGACAGAGAAAAAGCACAGGATATTCTGAAATTTCTACAGATTAATGGATATGCTGTCTCCAGGTAATTCTCTGTTCAGTATTAGTGTCACAGAAAGTTTCTAATACTCCTCAGTAGCTTTTTTTTTTTTTTTTTTTTTTTTTTTTTAAAATTAAAAGAAAACTCTATGGTCATTTTTAGGTTTCAGTACCTGGAAGTAAGGATGAGATCCTTCAAATAGAACATTGTAAGGAAGAAATGGATTACAGAGTTAGTAGCTGGGTTTTTGGAAGGGACAAGCAGAGTTCTCCAGAATCTCTGCGTGTCTTCTGCCTCTCCTCTCAACATAACAGCATGCTTTTTCTTTCTGGTGTGTCTCCATTCATCCAGCTGTTAGTAAACTTGTTAATTTTGTACAAATGATAGAATTATTAAGTCTTCATTACAGGTCAGGCACATGCACCTCTCTATAGAAATTTCTAGGCAATTGCTTTGATAAGACAGTTTTATTTCTAAAATCTACTGCTCATTTCTGTCAACTGAGTTAATTTGTAGTGTTATTAAAATATTTTAAAAGTGAAAAGTGATGTTTTTAAAGATTTTTTTTTTTGAACAATCCACAGTGTAAATGTAATAATAGTAAATAAATGTAGTAATCAACAGAACATTCATAATTCAGTATGTATGCGTGGTATTCTCTGAAGAATAACATGCATAATTCCTTTTGGTTTTAATATGACATATTTACCTACTAAATGCAGCATGAATAAAATTTTAATTAAATTGGAGGCTTGTCTGCCTCATCAGCATGGCTTAGGAAATGTGAGTCACTAGGAAAGGCTGAAAGCATATCTGAGATTTGTATGACTTGAACATTAGTAAGTGAATGAAACAGTCACAGAGATGGATTTAAGTAATCATTGTGAATTAATTAGCCTAGCACATCTACTTAAAATCCGCCTACTTCCTTTCTTTTATATCACATATGAAATCAGCCTGTTTATAGAGTCCCACAACTAATCTAATAATTCTAGGTAAAATCTTTCAGGGTAGCTGGAATAATTCAATTTACTTCCCTTCAATGGAGTAGGAAGTACAAAGAAGGATGTCAGTCAGCAAAGGGTTCTTTTCTCATCCCGTGTCAAAATGGCAAAAGACTCAGCTGTAATCAAGGTTATACGTTCCTTTTTGATTAATCCTTTTTATTTCGGTCTAACTAACACAAGTGAAAAGTGGCTTTTGGTTTTTGGAGGAGTGGAAGTCTAAGAGGGATGGTAAGATAATCGTTAACTTGGACACACCCATCATCTAGTAAATAGTTCCTGCCGCATCTACATCCTCCTGCGCTAGTCAAATGCAGATCTTCCTATAAAGTTAAACTCAATGTACCAGCTGCTCCTGTGACCACTGCGCTGTCTATACAAACAAGCATCTGATTCATGTTTTTCTTTGGTCTGCTTACCACTTGACTTTCTGCCCCATATGCCTTGTGCACATTTCTTTCCAGTCTTTTATTTGACAGTGACCATTCTAGTCTAGTGCACCCTCATGCAGACTGGATTTAGGGAAGATACAAACACTTGCCCCCTGCCAAGCACATGCCACTCAGGCACACAGCCTGTCACTCACGGTCTCACTCTAGCTGCTGGCACTGAACACCTCACTCGCCTAACTGACACTGCCCCCCTACATTAGCTGTTTTTTGGGATGACTCCAATTGCTAGCACCAAATCCACTCAAGCCAGTCCCCTGCAGTAGCTGGCACTCTGGACTCAAAGTCTGTAGGACCCATAGAGAATTTCCCAAAAGCTATGGCCTCTCCAACTACTGATGCTGAGAGCCTCATTCACTCCTGTTGCTGGCACCACAGGCCTGGGGGCACCTACACCCCAAATCTGACTCCAGTTGCTGGCCCAGTATCCACTCACGCTGGTCTTGCCAGTAGCTGGCGCTTACTCTTCACAGCACACACATACACATGGGATAGTGAATGAGATTACACAGAGAGATAGTTAAGAAAGGATTTAATAAGAAGATAGGACAGACTGTACTGATGAGGTGCAGGGCTCAGTCAAACAACTGTGTTGGCAGGCCACGGTTTACATGTAACTGGCCCTTTTTATACTCCTTTTTGTCTTTTCTCCCCGTTGCTCTTCCTTGATCCTCCTCCCCTGCACATTCCATCATTAGTTTGTGTAGGTCCACTGACCTGCCTCGAATATTCCAAATTCTCATGTTCTTCATGTCCCCTCCTTTTAGGAGTTACAAAATCCAGGTGGCCCTCTCCAAAGTTGTGTCTGAAGTTTCTTAATGGAGACTTTTGGTCTCCAGCGTTGTCTCCTTTATCCCTTGTCTACCAGGTTTGCATCTCTATGTGTTCTTGTTTATGGCTTCCCTCCTATTACCCCCTTTTGCATTGAGGAGGTCCTTGATCAGATAACCTTAATGAAGCAGACACTATTGTACCCTTACAACCATCAGATGACAAAGTTGTTTTAGTTCCAGAATCTCTTTTTCTGAAACTGAACCCTACCATCATCAACCATCAAAGTAGAAATGTGCAGTACACAGGCAGTTATATTCAGTAGGTATACTTTTTAAACTTGCAAAATAACAGTACTAATGTACTTGGTGCCTCTGACAGTGGGGTGACTGACTCCCTTGCTGGTTAAACATAGCTTCTTCATGTGCCATCATTAAAGTCCTGATCCTGCAGAATCAAGGCTTATGTCATTGCCAGCTTGTTGCTAGCAGATATCAGCCCACACCATGTAACCACCCTCTGCAGATTCATACTTGTTGAAAGAAGTTATGCTTTTCATATCAGACTAGTAACTATGATGGAACATACTGGAAAGGTAAACTGCAATTCCATCACTTTGTTCTGGTTTTCCACTGGTTTTTCACAAATGCTACTTAGCTATTTGAAGTTTTTCCATTACAAACAGACTTTTGGGGAAAAGTCATTATGAGGGAGACTAGATTTACTTCTGATTTGATTGTTTAAATTGAATTATTTTGGGAGTTTCGAAACTCCCTCACCCAAGAATCAATCCCTGGAGGGAAATATAAGACAGTAATGCCTCACAAGTAAGGGAAAGAAATTACAATGATACTGGATTAATCTGATTGACTCGTCTCATTTTTCTGTAACCTTTTACTTGGGAAATCTGAGTTTTATCTTAACAAATTGCTAAAAACCCAAATAAGCATAAGAGTACTGCTTACTTCAAGCACAGGACAATTCTTGTTAATAAGCAGTTAATCATTACTAGAGAAAATGGCGTCAGACTACATGGAGAGGTAAGACTGCTTTGAGTCCTTCTGCATGTGTGAAAAATTACTTGCTTCTTTTTGCAGAGGACTTAAGGACCTGGAATTAGACACACCTTCCATTGAGAAACGCTTTGCCTACAGTTTCCTTCAGCAACTTATAAGATATGTGGATGAAGCCCATCAGTACATTCTGGAGTTTGGTATTGTTCTCCTTGTGCATTTTCTCAAGAATTATTAACTAAGATGTTTGATATTATAAAAACAACTCAAAAATTTTTTTGAAAAGACACATTCTTGGACTAGGAGTTTTCCCTCTAGTTTCCTATAGTTGAAGATGATGATGAATTTTGGAAAGTTATGTAGTTCCCATATTCATTCCAGTTTCCCATATTCATTCATCAGATGAAAAGTGTTCAGCCAAAATTTATAATGACTTTCATTCTTTGAAAAAGAAAACTAGCCACCCCCTTGTATTTGTGCACAAATTGATAATCTCTCACATGTGAACTTTAATATTTACTATTCACATGTAATCCTTTTTTCACAGAGCAAATTAAACCAGTCATCTGTACCATTCTGAAATTTTCTCTGGAGGAGGAAGTTGAGTAGAGAAACCTCTTTAACAAACTCCCACAATGGGAATGTTCTTTCACAAACACCCAGCATGTGTTTCGACAACAGTGCTATGAAAGGATTTAACTTGATCTGCTTTTGTAAAGGATGAAAAAAATAAAAGTTTGGTGACCCAAGTCAGCTTCTTACATGAGCAGTAAAAGCCAGAAAACCTGGCCAGATGGAGCTTCTGTGTGACCATGGGAGTTGCAATGCCACATAACATATACCGTGCCTCGTGTCTAGGCATAGATGCTGTAATTGACAGTATTGATGGCAGGAAGAGCAAGGAGATTGAATGAATCAATGCTCATCCAAAAGCCTATCTAGTTTTAAAGTGGAAATTATCAAATTTATGAATTATTATATGCCATGGCTACTTACAGTAGCAAAAGTCTGGCCTTGATAACTCAGTTTACTTCTGCTGCTAATGCCTGATTATCATGGCTTCATTCTACTTAATTATATAGATTTGGCATAACTGTAAGAGTGATAATGAATGAATACTGAAACACTAGAAACACTGGTGGAACAAATACCATTATGTTCCTCAAGGGATTAGTAAAAATAAGATAACAAACAAAGGATAAATCGTCTAGGAGCTGTACCAAATTATGTCTGTAAAGAGTATTTGATTTTTATAGTAATGGGGGAAGTGAAGCAATTTTAATTTCAGTTTGGTAGTTTGTTCTTTAGACAAAGTCCACAAATAAGTAGTAAAAATTTGGTAATTCTGTTTCTCCTGGGAACAACTGGAGCAAGGTGTTCCATTAGAATATGAGTTCAGGCTTCCAAATTGTCACCAATAACTAGAAAAATATGAACATAGGACTATATTTTCATCTCACAAAAATATCTGTATCTCTTTGGACTATCAGATGTCTACACTTTTATGAAGATTTGGACAATTATTCTTTACACATTTTATGTGCTGTAACTTTTCTTCTCATGAGGTAGTCATAAAATGCCACTTTAACTAGTGTGTATACTGTTTGCGGTATTTTAAATCTGCATCTAAAGACACCCAGTATTATTTGTTTATAGTGTACATTTTCTAAGAGTAGACTGTAATTAGGGTATATGACAGGGAACTTCATTTTCTTCTCTCTGCAGATGGTGGCAGCAGAGGCAAAGGAGAGCACTTCCCATATGAACAAGAAATCAAGTTTTTTGCCAAAGTACAGTATATCTTTGCTTATTCTTTGTTAAAGTAGTAAGTTTTTGAAGTGAGAAAGTATTTGTTAGTGAACATGATTATTGTTGTTATAGTTGCGTTTTTCGGTGTTAAATTCATTATTTTATTAATTAAAACCAGTAGGAATAAAAATAGTTTGAGAATACTGTAGGGTGAAGTATAAATGTGAAAAAATTAGAGGACTATATTGTTATTCTCATTATATTCTTGATCCATGATATGCAACTGCTCATATGATGTTATTCATAACCTCGCTACATTTTCTGTTTACTGGCTTAGTCTAATTCTGAAGATTTCTCTCTTTTACAATCTTCAGGCAGATAAATGTGAGCAATAGTTATTGGAATTAACACAGCTATGTATCTGTCAGTGTCACCTTCCTTTTTTTCTTTCCTTGTTTTGAAACCATGCTGATGTCTCCATCACGGACTCACAGAATGGCTGAGGTTGGAAGGGCCCTCTGGAGGTCACGTAGTCCAACTTCACTGCTCAAGCAGCATCACATAGAGCAGGTTGCCCAGGACCATGTCCAGCTAGCTTTTTAGTTAATATCTCCGAGGGTGGAGGCTCCACAATCTCTCTGGGCAACCTGTGCCAGTGCTCAGTCACCCTTACAATAAAAAAGTGTTTCCTGATGGTCAGAGAGAACCTACTGTGTTTCAGTTTGTGCCCATTTCCTCTGGTCCTGTCACGGGGCACAACTGAAAAGAGCCTGGCTCCATCTTCTTTATACCCTCCCTTCAGATATTTAGACACATTGATGAGATCCTCCCTGAGCATTCTCTCCTCCACACTAAACAGTCCCAGCTCCCTCAATCTCTCCTCCTTTGAAAGATCCCCTAGTTCCTTCATCATCTTTGTGGCCCTTCACTGGACTCTCTTCCAGTATGTTCATGTTTCTCTTGTACTGGGGAGCCCAGAACCAGCCACAGCACTTCAGGTGGCTTCACCAGTGCTGAGTAGGGAGGAAGAATCACCTCCCTGGACCTGCTGACGATGCTCTGTCTAATGCAACCCAGGATGCTGTTGGCCACCTTTGCAGTGAGGGTGATTTGTTGTCTCATGGTCAGTGTCCTGTCCACTGAGGCCCCCTGGTCCTTCTCTGCAAAGCTGCTTTCCAGCTGGTCAGCCCTCAGCGTGTACTGGTACCTGGGGTTATTCCTCCCCAGGTGCAGGACTTTGCACTTCCCCTTGCTGAAAGTCATGAGATTCCTGTCAGCCCAACTCTCCTTTTTGTGTCAAGAAGGTTTTACACATTATAAATTAAGAAAGTCTGCTTATGCCTTCCTCATGTAAAAGCTTGTATGGTGTTTGCATATTCAAAGTGCCTTTTGAATTCATTAGTGAATAAGCAAAGGCAGCTGTTTGCAGCATTTTCTAACCCTGATATCCTTGAAGTAAATTGTAATCTTGATACCTTAAAGTACTTCCGTGTGGTACTATTTGCCAAGTTCATTGACTCAGAAGCTAGCATTCCACCTTCTTTTGAACCATGCTCCAAAAAGGAAGTAATCAGATTTTCTTATTGGCTGTTCATTTTGGATCTCCTCCTGGCTGACACATGCAGTGGGCACTGAGTAATGGTCACCACATAAAGTAAACAGGAAAACTTCTGTGGACAAGCCCTTAATGAGCAAGGATGTTTTGGGAGTTTTATTTGATAGCATCTAGAATTAAGTGCTGTTAGTGCACTGACAGTTGTAGGTGAATTTTTCTTAAACCTACGTTAAAAGGCATGAACAGCAATAGTTGTGTCTGGGTATGTGGTACTGGAAAAATCTTAAATTGCGAGATAAAATGAAATTATACTTTCTGCTTTGTACTCCTCCTAAAAAACACACATATCAAGTCCCAGAGATAATGTAAAATTTTTTCTGCTGTCTTTCCTGATGACATTTTACGTGCCTTGAATACTAAATAAATTCAAAGAGGAATAGACATTAAAGAAAAAATACATAGAGATTTTAAACCAGAAAACACATTTGAAATCTCCTGTTTTTAGTTGTGACTTACAAAGAGTAATACAGAACATAATAAAGCCCTGAGATAACCACTTCTTTATGATATAATTTCAGGTTGTGCTTCCTTTGATTGATCAGTATTTTAAAAATCATCGCCTGTATTTCTTATCTGCAGCAAGTAGGCCTCTCAGCAGTGGAGGTCATGCCTCTAATAAAGAGAAAGAAATGGTGACAAGGTAAAACTTAAAATAATATTGATGTGTATGTATAGGTGTGTTTGTCTTTAAGCAGCAGCAGTTGATTGTGGGAAAGTGAGAAGTGGGAGGCAGAGAAATATTTTTATGAACACGCAAATTAAACTTTTTTCACATTCTTTTCCTGTTAGGAAAATTCGTTGTATAAAATGAAGAGAGGAGTACAGAGTTATGATTATGTGCTGTTTTAAAGGTAGTGGTGAAGATTTTAGCATGCAGGGAACTTAAATTTAGCATTATGTGCAACAGTACATCAGTTGCACAGTCTGTGGCACAGGCTATGTGATTGTGTATCAGTTTTCACTGTTGGAAATAGATATATACTGAAATCATTGTTCCTGAAAAATTTTGTGATAGATTTAAAAGCCAAACTTATTTATAACTGTGTTTCAGTAAGTATCATTATTACTGTCCACCATAAAAAGTAAAAATGAGAGAGTTGCATTCTTTGTGCTCTTTGGTTTTCTAAATAGTAATAACAGTAGTAATATGACAGAAATACCCACTTGATCCTTTCTCAGAAGTTATCCATTTTTAGATCATCTCTCTCAAATATGTTTTTGCTTAATTTCACTTCTGATTGAATTGAAACCCATATTTCCCATTTAGTAAGGCGGACTACAAGCTTCACGCAGGACCTACTGTGCATACCTGTAATGTGCAGGTATCATGGTTGCCTTCTTGGCTGTTATTGGGTACTGAACTATGCAAAACTGAATCGCTGTTCTTTGAGGCTCACAGCCAATTGATGGTCATACAGACATGCGAGGTTTGCAAGATTGTTTGAATACTGAGTGAAGTTTCTAGCAACAATGTTAAGCATAAGTAAGTAATGGCTGTCTTGAGCCTGTGTCATCTCATGGACTAATTTGATCTGGCAGCTTGGCTGAACAGCATTCTTCAAAGAATTAAAAAACTCTGTCAAAATGCATGCATCTAGATACTTTTCCACTCTCTGAGCTGCTGTTTTTCTGTCTGTAGTGTCCTGGATAATAATATTTTCACAGTTGTTAAGTCATGCCAATAAACCCCATACTTCTGGAATGTGGCAAACATGGATGTATCAGCATACATGCTGCATAGATTCAGGACTTCCGCACATATGCTGTCTAGCTGTGTGAGATTCCTGAATGTGTAGCCCAGCAAAAGGATCAGAGCTGCTGCCATACTTAATTGAGTTACCTGCCACCCAGAAGGGTCAGCCAAAGAGAAGAAAACACATGCAAGGAAACCTTGGATGAATGATAGCTATAACCAGTGCTATTGAGCAGTTTATTTCTTAATTAACCGAGATGCAAAGATTATAGAAACTATGTTATATAATCCATTTCCTGAAGAGTTGTTTTGGGCCATTTTAATACATTCCCAACATTTTTTTGTGTTGGGTTTTTTTTTCCCCTCTACAATATTGTAGGAAGTTTCCCAAAGCTAAATTTTGGATTTTCTGTTGAGTTTTCCCTTTAGATTTGTTTGTGCAACTCATACGTAGGATTTTCTTCAAGCTAAGGACAGTTCCTGGCTGCTTTCTTTTTCTAACAAAGATACACTTGCATTCATTAAGCTATGGAAGAGTATATTTTTGGGTATTGATAATGCAGTGACAGTGTTAACAAGTGCAATAACCATTCCGTGTTCAGCAAATACATTAAATCCAGATCTATTATGCGGGGAAATACGGGTCAGACCTCTTGCTGAAATACAGTGGCATTGTATTCCATCTTATTTGTAACCAGCCTCTTCAGGATTGGGCTTCTTGCATTTCTCATCCATTAGACCATCTTACAAGTCCTTGTACTACTGCAGCTGTATAAAATTAGTTCTGGATATCAATCTAAGTACTGGCCATTTGGACATTTTTATTTATTTATTTATTTAACCTAAACTAATTACACTGGAGATAATAGGTTCAGTCTGACTTTGTGAAAACATAGCATCTGCTGAATGCTACAGTCAGTTGAGTAACATTTGTATGTTAGAAAATAAGATGGATTGTGAGCTATTTAATGTCTTCATTAGAATGGACACAAGATTTATATGACGCTAACATGCTTCTGTACAGCTTTTCCTGTTGGACTGGGTGAACCAGGATCCTCATTAAAGAATATATAGTATATGTCTGCCTCATGGAATAAAAAGTGAATAAAGATCCCTGAACATGCACCAACCAGACTCATTTCTAAAACAGACCAGTTGCTGTTGCTATAGTGGATCACTGTGCACTGGCTAATTAGCTGGATTCAACACCACATTAACCTGGCTGTTCTGATTTTAGACATAAATGTTTCCATTTGGCATCATGCTCTTGTCTGTCAATGGAACAACATGTTCAGATCTCATCCATAAACTGTGCAGACATGCTTATGGTGTCTTTTGCTTTTAAATCAGAGGTTGATAACTAGCCTGTGTGCCTAACAATTAAATAGCTTAATAAATGACGTGGTATTGTTCACGTCATTTATAGCAGATGAGGGGTTTTGCAGCATAAAAAATAACACCAAAATTGATGTTGCTCTCAGAGAAAATTTTCAGACTGAACTGGATCATGAAGATTGAGCTAATCCCTCCTAAATCTGGAGGCCAGGTCAATTTGGGTAGGGCAGTGTGCTCCTGCTTCTATGAATTAACACAAAACTTCATTCTTCATTGTTCTGAATGGAGCACTGCTCATCAGCACAGGAAGTAATTCAAACATGTGAAATGAAATCATTGATCATATCCATTTTTGTTGGTTTTTAACCATGTAAGAGGCTATCTCTCATGTTAAGTGTGTTTAAAAAGCAATGTATTTGAAAAGAAATTCTCACTGTGTTCAAGATGACAAGATCCAAATTGGACTAGTTAAACATTTGCCATCAAACACTTCAATTAATCTGATTTCCTTACCTTTTGTTTTCAAATTGTCAGTGGTATCCAGAATAGCACACTGATCACATATTACTTCTTAAAGCTTTGATGGTTATTTCCTTGTGGGTTATCATATAGGACGCTTTTGTATTAATTAGCTTTGCTTTTAATTTTTTTTTTGTTTCTTTAATTATAATATGTGCTTATTTAACCATGTTTGTTAAGGATATGCACTTAAAAACTCTTTCTTTAGTACTCTGTCCCACATTCTGCTCAGATAATTGATTCTTTCTGCGTGACATCATGTTGCTTTTCCTGCTCATATATCAGCTGTTATTTTTTCTCCCCCCCCTTCCCCCTATTTTTTTCCTTTTCCCTTCTCTTCTCTTTTATTTTTCTTTTGTCTTCAGCCTGTTCTGCAAACTTGGAGTTCTTGTCAGGCATAGGATTTCACTGTTTGGTAAGGAGACCCTTGACAAATACTAGCATGGCCATCACTTGGTTTTCTTTGCCATTTTTGCATTGTGTTACGTGCTGCTTTGTTGCATGCTGCATGGCTGAAATGCATGGTCTTCACAGACCACTAATCATTTAGGCTGGTAGATCACAGAATGTATTAGATGGAAAAAAAGCTTTTGTAGTTATCAGTTTGGGGTTTTTTTGTTTAGTTTTCTGTGTGTCTTAACTAATATCTGGATTTCATTATCCTACCAAAGAATTTTGGTGAATTTAATTATAATTACTAATTTGTTATTTTATTCTAAATCGTTTAGGAAAAACAGAGCATCAGAACTCCACATTTGCATTGGAAAGTCACTAAGGAAAATTTGTAGTGGGCTGAAATGCTTAGTTATGTTCTGTGGAATTCTTAAATATTCCCAGATGTGCTTAACTCCACATATGCATGTGTACTATCTTTCTGGTATTACGTGAATCTAGCAGGAGCTCTGTGCTTGTCTTATGCCATGTGAAAATCACTTAATTGAAGTCAATTTGAAGTCTGTATCAAGTGTATACATTATATGCAATGTGTGGCACAGTCATTTACTCTACAATTTTTTCTTATGCCATGATGATAGGATAGTTGAAATAGTACATCCTATGCATATATAGCTTTGCATTGCAAACTTCAGCATCCGTGAACATACCTAATTGGGTAATTATCTAGCAAATTAAAATTTGATTAAGATAACATGCACCTAACTCAATTCCTACATATTTCATTCAATTTGAAGGGAAGGAACTCACTTGCTGCAGCAGTGTGGTGTTTAAAAAGCTTACAGACCATTGTGAAAACCATTAAACTGAGAAGAAAGATCAGAAGTTATTTTGGGATATCACTTTTAAATATGTTTTGGGACGAGCTGAGTGGATTTGCTTGTAAAGCCAAAAGATCATAGGAGGAATGGAGTTATTTCTGCAGCTGTGTGGCATTGTTGCAGCTTTTTCTGAAGGGTGGAGTATGTCACAAACGTACACATAAGCTCTGGTTTATACCCTAGGTTGTTTCTTCAAAGAATGAACTAGCTCAGGTATATTATTAAAATTTTGCAAATCTTTTTCATTATTGTTTGAATTTGTTTTTCTGGCCTTTTTTCTAAGATGAGTAACAGTTGAAGTTAAAAACCTAAGTCAATGTAACTTTTTCAAGTACTAAGGAAAAGATCTTTTCCATTCCACATCTCAGCTTGCTTATTTCCTGTTGTTTGGCTGGGTTCAAGTGGTAGAAGGAGATAAGTCAGATGGGATCAGATGAGTATTCACTATGGCTACAGTTTGGTTTTTCACTCTTTTCTTAGTGTGGAGTAACAGAGTACAAAATCTTTATGCCAACACAGAAGTGTACTGTAGTTTTTCCATGAGTTATGACAAGGTCACCAGGTCACCATAAGACTCTGGAGCATGGTCGTACTATGGACCTACTAACTCAAGTCAAAGTCACCTTACAGTTTGCCTTACCTTGACAGTGAATTACATCATGTTAGAAAACCTGATCAAAAGAATTGCACTTACTCCAGCAGAGGCAAGACCTGTGTAGAAGACGGGAAAATGCTCATGAGGACAGCCTCTCTGAGCACAGCTGGGGCCTAGAAGGTTATTTGTGCATTTTGGAGGCATCTTGAATGAGCAAGAGGTGCTCAGTGATAACCTTTATGGATAGTGGAGAGTTTGCTATAAAAATAGCAAAATGCTATATAGTTTTGCTATATAGGTGTTTTATATTATTGTGAATTTGAATGGTACTTCTGAAGATGCAGATGCATGTATGAAAGTCATTAGTAAAAGTCATGTAGCTTAAGCCGTATGTACAAGTCTTGATAAAATCGGAAATTAAGCATGCAAGTCTTCCAGAGTGAACTTAAACAGTTAATTGCATTTGGTATCTAAGAGTGTCACTGAGATTATGGAATTGTAATTCAGCTTGGAATTATTATTTCTTTACACTGTGAAAGTAGATTTTGACCCCAATAATTTACTGTTTGAGAGCTGTAGCTGTGCATCAGTAAGACTGTATTGATTTACTTTCATTATTATTAGTGGGCTGAACTTGAAAGTTTTTAGTGAATAATTTTGGTGAATTGAGCATTTGAATTTATATTTTCTCAATTTAAAAAACAAATTTATATGACTAGTTTGATTCACTATTTATATTGTTTGAATCTCCAGTAAGGCATTCTTTCTATGTAAGTATGTAAGTAATTTAAAAAAAAAAAAAAATCTTTGTATCGGTAATACAGACCCATGTAATCTAAAACAGAAATTAGCTGGGTAAGACATCAGATAAGAAAGGCCTGGTTTTGCTCACTCATTTTTGGGAACTTAGAGAAATTAATNGTTCTTCCCTCTTGATATAATAATACAGCTTTCTAAAATATGTAGGACTGCACCTCAGATTACTAAAGAAACTCAGTTGTACAGTTCATGGGATCAACTGCATTTGTAATACATGCTGAATGGTGATCTAGCCGTCAACCTAATATTTATATACTAGCTCCTGGGATACTTTTAGCCTTAAAACCTCTTGAACTCATGTGGTTTAGTATTTGCATATGTCCAGCCTCTATTGTTTTGAGTTGTGTGAAGAGTTCCTTTAAGGAACAGCTCTTGTTTCAGTTTTTATCCTATTGAACTGTACTTAGCACCTGCTCCCCTTCATGATGTAACGTATTTTTATATCCTGCACGTTCATTTCTACATCAGAGTGTTTTGTATCTAGTTTTCAGGCTTCTGAAAATAAAGAACATTTTTAATTAATACAAAAGAATATTTTTAATTTAATTAAGGTA
>WAAD01006545.1:0-34692 GCA_013389945.1 Fregata magnificens
TTGGCGGCCGGTCACGAGCGGTGTTCCCCAGGCCTGTGCTTTGGGGCCAGTTTTGTTTAACATCTTCATCAATGAACTGGGTGAGGGGATTGAGTGCACCCTCAGCTAGTTTGCAGATGATACTATGCTGGGTGGGAGTGTCGATCTGCTCGAGGGAAGGAAGGCCCTGCAGAGGGATCTGGATAGGCTGGATCGATGGGCCGAGGCCAATTGTATGATGTTTAACAAGGCCAAGTGCCGGGTCCTGCACTTTGGTCACAACAACCCCATGCAACGCTACNCTACAAGAAGGACATTGAGGTGCTAAGGTGTGTCCAGAGAAGGGCAACAAAGCTTGTGGAGGGTCTAGAAAACAAGTCTTATGAGGAGCAGCTGAGGGAACTGGGGTTGTTTAGTTTGGAGAAGAGGAGGCTGAGGGGAGACCTTATTGCTCTCTACAACTACCTGAAAGGAGGTTGTAGTGAAGCAGGTCTTGGACTCTTCTCCCAAGAAACTAGCGATAGCACAAGAGGAAATGGCCTCAAGTTGCGTCAGGGGAGGTTTAGATTGGACATCAGGAAAAATTTCTTTACCAAAAGAGTGGTCAAGCATTGGAAGAGGCTGCCCAGAGAGGTGGTGGAGTCGTCATCCCTGGAGATGTTCAAAAAAGGTATAGACGTGGCACTCCAGGGCCTGGTTTAGGAGACATGGTGGTGTTGGTTGGCGGTTGGACTTGATGATCTTAGAGGTCTTTTCCAACCTTAATGATTCTATGATTCTATGATTCTGATTCTCTCCCCCATCTTACTGCTGGGAAGTGAGTGAGCGGCTGTGTGATGCTTAATTGGTGGCTGGGGTGAAACCACGACAGTCCTTTTTGGTGCCTAACGTGGGACTTGAAGGGTTCGAGGTAATGACAGATTTGATTGGAATGTGCTAGATCAAATTTATAGCTGTTATTGCCATTTAGCTGTTAGCCATTTAGTAATTCCTAAGCATCAGTACTGGCTGTTGTCAGAGATGGGATCCTAGGTAGAATGCTTGGTCTAAATCTATATAGTTACTTCCATGCTTTTAAGCAGTTGTTGATCCATCTGTGAATTAAGACATGGGTTCTGCAGCTTGGTGCTTTGTAGCTTAAACCTGTCAGTACAGAACTCTCTGATTGGGTTAACTTATTTCTCAGCTCGTAGACTGGCTGTAGGCTCATTGGTGAGGAGTGGGACAAGTGATTTTAAAGTAAATTGTCCGAGAACTGTCTTCTCTGACCTCCAATGTGTACATCCTGTTGCTATTGCAGCAGGATCTTCATGTGAAAATGAAAACACAGAATTTCATCTAAAGCTTTCATTCTCCCAGAGTACTTTAAAGCAGGCGTGATTTTATATTCACAACACAAAAACCTGATCCATTCAGTATTTCACTTGAGCATGTCATTTATTTTCAGTTTCCCTCTGAGTAGAGAAAGGTACTATGATAATAAATGAAAACATAAATTGCCTTGAATTGCTGTTCTCTTGCTTTTTATATTGCTGCTGAGATTTTTGCTAGACTGGGTTTCCATTCCTTTCAGTCTATCCAGTGACACTTCTTAAGGGTTCCAGTTGGCATTAAGAAGACAAGAAAATCCTCTCTCAAATCCAAGGGGTTGATGAGGCTCTGCATCAGAATTTTTTATACACCAGGTTTATTTCAGACTCAGGATTATATTTCTGGCTAGAGATAGTAAGAGAAAGCAGGCCCCTCTGCACAGCTAATTAGTTAGCATTCTTGCCCACAGTTGGCAGGCATAAAGATCCACTTAACATAATTGGGAACAGGGACTTGAATTTTTTTTAACTTTATTGCAGTCTCTCTTGCTGGGTTTCTTCTTCATGGACACAATGGATACTTAAACATTGATAGGGAGAAAATGAGTGATTCAATAACTTGTGAGCATTCAGCAGGACTGCAATTCAGCTGCGTTTGTAGTCCTGTTTTTTTCTTCTGTGTGTCTTATATCCAAGGTAATTGCTTTTGGCTGTTTTGGAAAAGTGTGTTCAGCTTGCATGTTGTTTCACAATTTTTCCGTGAAAGTTCCTGATATCCTTCTTTTTGTGGAACAGAACAAAACGTCAGAGCCTCAGTTTTTGTTTTCCAGGCAGGCCTGCCAGTGACATAGAAACGCTGGCAGCACGAAGCAACTGTTGTAACACAGCTTGTCAGGAAAGTAAAACTGGGTCTTGGCCTTTCACCACTTTGGGCTCCCGGTGACAGCTGTCCAAGTGGCTGCTGACTGACTGGTATGCTTGTATCCATAAAACCTCACACCACTAACTCAAAGCAAAGAGGCTTGACATCCAGTGAGTACCTGTAACAAGACTAGCACAGAGCAAAGGCCTTTCAGATATGATCAGATGCTGTTACAACTCTTCTGGTTTTACCATGGTCGTTCCAATGAGCAGTTCTTTATTCTAGACAATGCAAACGGTGTACTGCTGTCATAGCTGTTAGCGCTACTATGAGAAGGAAGAGCCAGCCTTAAATATTTGGTGCTTAGCTCTTTCAGTGGGCAATGTGCAGTTGACAATTTCCTTTTTAATCTCCTTTAATACAGTTACATACCCACATTTACTGTAGATACTGAATGACAAAGCTTGACTACTGATAGAGCAGTGCCTCTAATAACTGTTAACAATGTTACATTGCTCTAATCCACAGTATGGCAAACAAGTGAGGTAAACAGGTTTGTGCCATTGCTCATGAGGCAAGAGGGAAATAATGCTTTTACTAAGTGTTTTTTTGGGAAGCTGTGTTAAGATTCACCAAGTAATTTTTTAGATAAATGACTGTCCTCTTGACATTTGAACTACGTAGAGTGACTCAAATGACTGTGTGTTATCCTTATCTTGCAAAGCTGAGTCAATCATGTTGAGTACAAGAAGTGTGAGTCTTTGCAAGTCTTAGGAGATACATTAGAAGCCTTTAGACCAAAAGGTCATATTCTGAATTAACGGATGGCGCTGCATGCTCTTCATTTCTTAGCTGAAGTTTCTGAAATATTTTTCCGAGTAAATGATACTTTTCATACAACTGAGGTGCCCCTTGTGGGACAGCTCACAGTTGTAAATTCTGCTTATAAATTTTAATTAACCTTTATTTCAATAGATGCTGATTTCTACTAGGTCAACATATACTTAGGGAACAGTAACAGGCCTCTATACACTATGCTACCTTATGCAGTACTTTTGATTAAGCACGTAATTTCAATTACTGTCGATCTGACTTTATCAAAAAGCTCTTCTAAGTGTTTATCTTTTTTTTTCAGCTTGCAGATGCCAGTAAAATAGCATTGGAACTTTCATACCACACAATATTACCTGCAGAAAAGTACCGCCATAAAAAAGCAGGGAGACAGCAATGTGTACACCAAGGGCTGGATTAAAGACAGGAAAGTATCTACATGTCTTATAGGCATGTAAATCCTTCTCAGGGTCTGAGCCAAACTCCCTAAGTCTTTTTAAAAGCCACTGACTCCTTAAGGCCAGATTTTTAGCAGTATTTGTAAGAGAGCATTGGGGGACTGTGAACTTTGGTCAATTCAACATTAAGCACTTCAAGATCTAGCTAGTCAGATTTTCAGAGGATTTTCATAATATTAGGTACTTAGGCATTTTTCAAAATTCTGCTACTGTCTGTATCTGCATCTTTAAGCCCTTAAATACTTCCATAAATCCAGACCTAACATCTTTAGGCTGCATCTGAATGTTAGACTTCAGCATTAAAATTTTCCTGGTGAAACTAAATAAATGTCCTACTTCTCAGAAGTCGCCAGGAGCTAGTCAGAACTTCTGAAGGTCAGACTTTGATTACTAATGTGCTTAGCTCCCTGAGGTTTGTTATTTGAGCTTTGTTACTAAGTTTGTCTTGAATAAAACTTGCCTGCTTTGAGGTGCTGCTCGTTACTAACATGGTAGAATGGTAAGGCACAGTTAATAATAGAGCATTTCTGGTTTCTCCTCTTGGGAGGGTGCTACACAGCATTGTTCAGAGGCTGGATAATCATGGCTCTTTCCTCAGCACTGAGCAGGAAGGGTGGGCCTAGATACCTACCCTGAGCAAAGGGTTTGGAGCAGTGGGTTGTGGAGGGGACGAATCCCCTGGGTGTGTGCCCTAAGCATGGTAGTGATGGGAAACAGATGAACCCAGCTTTGATTGTCCTGTGTTGCCAAGCTTGTGGACCGCTGTATGCAGCTCCTTCCTGAACAATCTGACTGTAGCAGAAAGCATGCTGATGCATCTAACCTGGCCTGGCCAGGCAGCTTAGCTCCCATTAATTCCTTCTGTAGTCTCCTTGGAGCACAGGGCAGCTCCTAGTTTGACAGCAGCTTAGCCAAGTTAACCAAAGGCTGCCACAATCCTACTGCTGAAAAAATGGCTTGTGGGTTTTTTTATCTCTTTTTGTCTTTTCTCTTATTTGATGCTCTGAAACACCTCTCTCAGCACAAAGGAGTGTGCAAGGGCATGCTGCTCTGAGAAGCAAAGACAAAGATGAGGGTGTGACCATGGCTGTCAGTAATTAGGACAGTTTGTGCTGCTTGGCTTCACACTTGGCTTCAGTTTGCATAGTTACAGCATGGGATACAGCCCTGCATTGGTACCCCAGGTTGCTGATGGCAAGGAGGTGCAGCGGGCCCAAATCCCATATTCAGCAGCAGGAGAGCAGGGAACAGGCCCATGTGTTCAGGAGTCCTTAGTCTCTGCCTACTTCCCACTTTGCAGGCATCAGCTGAGAATGACTAGATGACTGGGAGGCATTTATGTATTATGGTGATAAAGGTGCATGAGATTTGGGTGTGTATCAAACTTTTGGAGAAAAAATATGCGACTTCTTGTCTTCCTGATTAGTGTGAGTGTGGTGATAAGCCCCAAGGGATCATACCATTTTCTGACAGCAGCATCCAAGATCGTCCCTCTGCTCTGAGGGCATTTCATTTCAGAGATCTACGGATAGTAATAAAAGCTTCCTCCCCACCCTCCTCCCAAAGCAATTCCTCAGCTCATAGCTGCCTGTCCATAGCTACGTCAGTAATACTCCAGTATTCAGCCCAATAAAAATTTTGTCAAGGAAGCATAAAGTTCCTGTCAGATCTTTTCCATTAAAAATCATTTTTATAGCAGCGAGCTGTAGCAAACACGCAGCTATAGAGTGAAAGTGTGAAATGATGAGAAATTTGGACAGTGTTATCATCCAGTGGGGACTCAGTGGCAGGCCACTTAGAATGCCTCCAGTGTATGGAGCATGACAACCAGAATATTCTTCACAACAGATTATAATGTAAGAAATTTATTACAGATCTCAAAGGGGAATAGCCCACACCACTGATTCTAGTCCTTCCTCTCAGATATATTACTCAGATAATATAAAGTCATAACTCTCTGTAAATTATTTATGAGCCTGTCCCACCTTAGATTAAAAAAATATTGTTGTTGGAGACTTGCAGGGTTAATATCTGTAGCCTTGTGTTTGATTTGCTGAAATGCACAGTTATTTCTGTAGTCAATGGGAGGTGCATAGAATTTGCTTTGTCTGGTAACTACACAGCCGTAGCTGGCTGTGAACTGATCAGAAACATGACATGCAACCCTGACCAGAACACGTAGACCTAATTGTAGAAAGCTGTAGCCCCAGTGAAGTAAATTTATTCAGTGAAAAAATTTGCATCATGGTCGCTGACTAAAATCAATCTGGTTCATAGGATATCTCTGTTCAATCTTTTGTAGATGGATCATGACACCAAAAGCATCATGACATGAACCAAACTTGACAGTCATCAGATTAATTCCTCATTTTTCTATCCAGAAGTCAGGAATGTTGATAATTTGCAGCATACTTGTAGCAGACAGCAATGTCTGTGTAATAGACAATATATATCAACTAGCAGTTCTGTGGGTGCTAATGCATTCGTGAAACAGCACACTATTCAAAAAGTGACTTAAGAATATAAGTAGCCTGAGATAGTGGCTTCCATTGTGAATGCAGAGGGCTACCACAAATGATGTGTGGGTTAGTTTAAGAATAAGGAGTGCATTCTGATCTGCACCAAAGTTTAAGCTGTTGTAGATCAGCAAAAAATGCTGGAAAAGTAGCAGATTTTTACAGTTATAAAAATGAAAAGTTTATGGGCAGTGCAGAATTAATCATGGAAGACTTACTTGACCATGTGCTTCAAGGTTAAACAAATTATTTGGGGTAAGAAGGAGGGTTTTTAACAGAAGATAAATTTAGTCACACCTGTCTTCCGTAGTATTCCTTCACTTCCCTCGGAGCATCTTGTCATTATCAGACACAAGATGGGCTTGAGGGCACACTGGTCTTACCCAATCTATTGTTTCTTCTGTAAGCTACTTTCAAACAGCTTTGTACCTTATTTATTAATCATAGGTTATAAGGAGCAGACTAGAATGACAAAGCAAACACCCCACTTATCAACATGCTCTCCTGGGGTCCTTCTTTGTTCTTATTGCAAGAAAATAGCTGCAAAAGTTCATCGCTTCCATTTTCAGTGAGGCTTTGTGGGTGTACTGACTTGGTAGCTTGAGCTGTCCCAAGGAGTGGTGTATACCCTCAGATGCAGCAGTGGTGCAGTGGCACCAGTGCTGCAGAGCTGAGCAATGGTTACAAGGCTTCTTATTAGCTCTCCTGTGAAAGAAAGTGATGCCATGAAAATCATGTCAATGCTACACAGGTAAGCAAAGAGTAAAATTAATAAATTGAAGCTTTCATCTCCAGCAAGGTTTTGCTTTTACTTCTGTGGTAACTCATAAGCCATAATATCATTTGTTTGGAAAACTGAAAGAAAATGATAAATCAAAGACCTGTCCCAGAGTGAAAGTTCACAGTGAGGGACGTCACTATAGTCCAAACCATCACTGCATATGCCTTCTAGGTGATTCGACAGCTGGTGGCTAGCTAGACTCTTTTCACATTCCTGTGTCATCTGAACCCCTTTCTGTGCTGCAACAGTCTATCATTTATTGTCACATTCTGGCTTACAGGACGCTAAGAGCCTCACTGCTACTGAGGTGCTCATGGGACAAAGCAACACCTGACCAAGGTGTGTGTTTCTGGGACTGGCACCTTGTATCAGCTCACTTGCCCACATGGTGACCTGTGACCTAATTAGTGGTAGATTTTACTGGGTTAAAAAGCAGTGCTACCCAAAAATCCTTCTGTGTATGATTTAAGATTCTTTGTTGTGGTGTGAAAGAAGAAAATAAGTATCGTCAGTGACTTGCAATAACAGTGAAATTAAAGGAAGGAGTGATAAAGCAAGATGTGAGTAACTGCACAGCACCTTAAGCTGAACAGAGTTACAGGTTGGAGGAGGTTATCTGGTTGGAGGAGTTACCTTGTGTTGCAGAATGCTTAGGAGAAAGTGGCTTACATAAGTCTCTTTGACATGGTTCATTATAGAGGGATTGTGTCTTGGTATGATCTGGTACAGCTATATATATTCTGTGTCATTCTGTGCATCAACAAACGTACTTGATGCAAAATGTAGGATATATGAATAATATCCAGGGGTAGGAGATGTTTAACAGTGAAATAGGCCAATGAGTTACATACATAAAGGACATTATATTTTTTGTCAGACAAGTTGTTATATGAGGACATATGTCTGGCAGGCCAGCTGTCAGGGCAGGACAACAAATCAGTTGTTAAGGGACAGAGAAACTCTTTTGATTTAATCATACTATAAGAAGGTTGAGTATGGTCATTCTTTCATCACTGATGTCCTTTACAATTGTCTAGTTGAGTTTAGTGCAACTCTGACTGGACAAGACATTTCTCTTGCCTTTGCCAGAACTATAAAAGGATCCATCCACAAGCATACAGCATTCCAGCACTCCTCATTTTCACCCCCAAAGGCCAGGTGGAATCAGGTCAGGGAGTGAGAGGAGGCAGAAGTGTCTCTCTAACAAGCTCTCAAGATATTGTGGGGCTTGCTTAAAACTGCTTGTCAAGGACGTTAGACCAGAATGAACATTCAAGTCATATTGTAGGACATAAGCATCCATCAATCCTTTTCCTCAATCAGATCAGTGCACTTACTGATGAAAGTGAGGCTGAGACCTCAAACTAGAAAGAAATTGTTTTTCATGCCCTCTTCCAAAGGATGGTTTGAACAAAAGAGTTTATTTTTACTGTAAATTGTGTTGTTTGATTTTACATCCTGATCTATTGATGATTTCATCACTTGAACTTCTTGATTTATTGGTTTGATCTTAATTGTGACTTAATGTGATCATCACATTGTTCCACCCTTAATTACCTTGGTAAAATTTTAGTATATTAACTCAGTGATGTGCTAATTTAAGTGCCTCTTTGCTTGCTCATTCTCTTCAAGAAAATTAATTTTAAAAAGCCAACAGAACAGGTTTCATCTGTCAAATTTTGCAGCATGGACATTGCATTCAGTGGGTACAAATAACCTTCAGTAAAGAAGATTGCAAATCAGTGGTTTCTGAGACCAACTTAATACCTAAGTCTCTTGGCCTGACCTACTAGGAGAAAAAGCATCTCTGTACCAGAAACTGTATAGTAGGACAAGGAAAATAGGCCATTCCTTAGCAAACAGAACACCTGCAGAACTGCCCACATGTGGTGACTTGTATGGATTTAGGGCCCTGTCCTAGAGCCAGTGAAGGCAAGGAGTAGGACCATTTCAGTGAATAATTTACAAGGCTTCAGAAACCAAGGCCTAGTTCATTGTGCTCCCACAAGCAACTTAGAGGTTGTATCCCACCTATATGTTGCTTCCGTTATGGGCAGAATCCCAGAGGAGGATTTGTGGGAGACATTGCCTGGACCCCAAAATTCCTTCTCCTGTCTGAAGCTGCTTGACTAAAGCTGCACTGCTGCTGCCACAGCAGGGTAGATGGGTCATCTGTGGGTGGTAGGACAGCCCCTCTCAGCTTGGTGCTGCTGGGAAAATGGGGGGAAGGAGGTGAAAGAGGATACTGCTTGGCAGTGAGAGACAGAAGATAATGCTATTGAGAGGATAAAGGTACTTTATGCCTTCTTAGGGGTGGCTAAGGGGATCCCAAAAACTGGGTGCAGCCAGCTTGACCAACAAGGTGCATTTTCTCAGTAGACAGCTGTCTGCTCCACCTGTGTGCTGTTAATCACTCTGACACTGCCCAGAAGTCTATAAAAGTTACTCTGGTTTCTGGTACATAAGATAGCTCAGTTACATCTAGCACGGGTATCTCTACAGCCAGAGAAACAGCCCCAAAGAATTTTTGAGAGGGGCCTTATGAAGCCATGAAAAGCCACTTAGTTGAATGCATGAACCCACAAATACAAGTGTATAGCCATGCATCTGCTTTACAATTGTATAAGCCTGCTGATATCAGCCATTTCAAATGGATGTGGGATGAGAGGCATCATTGCTCTTTCACAAATGGACACTAAGGCCACTCAAAAATCAATAGCAAGTAAAAGGTGAAAAGCAACTCTTAGAGAAAATACGGTTGATACTGCTCCAGAATTTAAGGTTTGACCAACCACTTCTGTAGTGATTGTATGTACAGTATTTCAGCTTGCTCTGCTGCAAAAGCAGTTGCAAAAAATACCTGGGTTTTGTGCTCCCTTGTATTTGCGAACTCCTTCCCCTAACGTATACCTCAAAGACAGGGCAACACAGTTACACAGCAGAAAGTAGTAGCTTATCCAGAAATGGGCACTGAAATCTGAAGTTCTAGTGTGAACACTAGAAGCAGTTTTCTTTGTATTTGTTAGCTCTTTGTATTTTCAACAGCAGCATGGTTCACTGCAAGGATTTATAGTGGTGTCCCATTAATATTTGTTTTTTCCTGTAAACCAAGCTCAAGCATTTGTATGCTTATGGATAGCTGCAGAGGTTTTAAATATTTTTTTTAATGAGCTCACATTTATATATAAAAACATTGTTTGAATTTTTGGATGATCACTTTTTATGCTCATACTTATGGGAAAATGCATGTGCTAAAATAACGTTCAGGCTTTATACTAAAATACCTCTGGAGATGGTATCACTGACAGTGGCGTGTTGTGCATATTTTCTATGCAAGTTTTCCACGCTTCTTGATTTTCATAACTTATTTTGGATTCCTTGATATTGGTGAGTAGCTTTCTTGCAGTATGGCACCTAAAAGTAGACACAGTGCTAAAACTAGCGTAGAGCAGAGGAGGAGGATGAGGTTTTGTACCATATAGACTTGCCTCCTTTTTCTATGACTTAGACATTTGCCTTTTCACAATACCATTTTTCTGTTGATATGCTCAGCTTGTGATCTAATCTGTGGTTATTAGAGGGCATTTTACACATGCACAGAAGGCAGATCGAGGGAGGGGGAAAGCCTTTGCCAGTACTTAGAATTTGAAGTTATTTACCCAAAGTGGAATTTGTGTACAGCAGTCACTCTCCAGGCCAGATTTTGAATCCATCACTCCAACCATAAATCATATATTCACAGGAGTGGAAAATTCGAATAGGCACCTGCTGTCTAATGGAAAATGTTTTTCATTCCTGCTCTAAACAACATTGTTTGTAGCTTTTCGCCATCTTGGAGTGAATAAGCTCAAGCTCTATTAAAGCCTTAGTAGAATTTGAGTAATTCCATGCGGGTTAGATTTTTGTTAAACTTCATTTGAATGCTTATGCATTTTTTTTTCTGCTATATTAAGTAGACCATTTAATGGATTTTGATTGGTAATGCAGCCTGAAGCCTCATTACTTGAAAGCTTTATAGCTACCAGAAGTATGTGTTTTCAGGCTATGATGGAGAAAAATGAGCTTTGTGGTTGGAGGCTGGTATTTCCAAACTGAGAGACCAATAAATTGTCTCATCTTTTTACTACAGACCTGGAATTTCAGCTCTGTGTGCCCTGAGTTGTGTTTTGTGGATAACATTCCTTAAAGGAGAATTTAACTGTCATAACTGATGAGATGTGGCTTGCGGTCTGCTATTGGGCACCTCAGTTTGGGCAGGACATCAAAGTGAGGCTATTTATCGGGATAAACAAAAAAGCACCAGTGTGCGCAAACTGTCACCCCCTCTTGCTTCTGGGTGTCTAGTTTATATTCATTCTAGTGGAGGCACTTGTTGTGTCCTATTTTCTAAGAGCTGCCTTTCATTATTCTATTTTTCTCTTTTTTTTTTCTCCTGTCCTACATACTTAACACGAAAGTCATTTAAAGCATGATAGTTTAGCAAAGTGGGATCAAAGTGAAGGAGGATCATTTGCTACTTTCTAAGCAAAAGGAGAAAGGTGTTGTAAACAAACAAGTGAGATGTCTGCTATTCAGTACCACAGGAGTGCTGCTGTCAGAGGAAATGCCTTCTGTTTGAAGGCATCCAGTGGTGCCCATAGTAAAGTCTGCCTCTTGGGAGGGAATAAGTGGTCTTAATTAAGATGATGCCAGCAAGAGTATAATAATGTTGCAGATACAGTGTGTCTGTGACTTAATATTGCTATAAAGTTGCCCTTCAACGGTGTGCTGATTGTCTGAGAAAAGCCTTAGTAAAACTGACTGTGTTGAAGAGAATAACTGCTGCAAAGCTGATTTTTTTTTCTTTTACTGAAGAACTTGGGCTTTGTGTCATGTTTTCAAAAGCTTCAGTTACCTGTTTTGTTCTGAATGTGTGCAACAGAGCTGAAAGCTTCTTGTACTTTGAGCTTGTGCATTGGTACAGTGAGAAAATGCCTTGCCAAGGTGTTGCACCACTGGCATGTAGGGAGAGCTAAGGAGAGCTGGAGGTCTTCAGGGTGTACTGGAGTTGGCTGATGATCATGTGTAATTCAAAACTTACTGCACGCTGCTTTGCTCCCAAAAGCAAGAGTTTCTTCAGATGTGTTTCATGTCTAGGAGAGCGTTATTCTGCAAGTTGCCACCTTCTCCCTAGAACAGTAATTGTGCAACTTCTTCCTCAAGCCCAACCTGCCCAACCTTCTGTTTTTCTCCAAGGCAGAAATGGTCCTGCATCAGTCCTGTGCTGCAGATGAAGATGTGAGGGGATGGGTGGCCGGTAAGCAGGGCATTAAGCCTCCCATCTGTGCCTAGGAGTGGGCTGCAGACTGTCAGGATGTGCATCAAGCAGCATAGCTTAGGTCAGTATGGAGAGGAGCTGAGCTATACTCGGGTATGGAGCAAAGGGTCTAGGGACGGAGCTGGGTGTCTTCTGTCAACAAAATGCTGCCTCTTCCACAGAGCAGACAGAAAGAGCTGCAGGCTCTATATTTACTGCAGAAACCGTGCATGGGTCTTAAGTGTGTGTAGGTCATTAACAGAGTGCCATCTACTGGCACAAGGTCTCTTTATTGTCCGCATCTTTAAGACAGGTGAAATGAGTGCTGCAGCTCACATTGAATGGCTTCCAGGTGAGCCCTGAATGCAAGGTGCCAGCCTAGCTGTAACTGTTCAGCTGGCCACAGCTTTTATTCCTTTTCCAGCCCTTACAAACTCTATGGAAATCCCCACATGTTCTCTGCGGCAGAGCTCATGGACTAGAGCCACCTCCTGCTGCTTGAATGGATCACTGGGTTGCCTGGACAAAACAGGTCTATGGATGCTGTTGAGAGACCCTGTTTAAGTGGTGTGGTATCTCACAGAAGGGTGTACACACCTAGCTAGCTTCTGCCAGAGGTACTGCATGTGCTGTCACTCTTCTGCATGTCAAGTGTCAGGTAGGCTCCCTTCGGTCTTTATATACCCGGGTGGAGAAGCTGGAAAATCGGTTGCCGCTCTAAAGGAATGCACAACAAGAGGGTTTTATTATTGTCCTTTAATTAATTTAATAAATGTATTTAATTAAATAGGAGCCATATTGGTGTAATCATCACCAGGATGTCCCTCATTAATTTATTTTTCATGCAGAGCAGATTTCTGTGCAGCACAGGTGCAGTTTCAAAAGATGGCCTGAGTAGGAGGCAGATAGGTCTTCTAGCACTTGGGAAAGGCAGAGTATGATCGGGCAATTTGTCACCCACAGTTACAGTAAAAAGTGGCTGCATCTATTTTGTTGAGAAGAGGAGATAACTTGCATTTATTTTTGTGGAGGGTGGAACTGTGAGCTTTTTAGTTGCATGCGTCAACAGATGAAAATGGAAGCCCTCTGTCAGAGTTCTATAAGGAAAATTTGTCCTGCTGTTTCCCTTGATTAGGAGAAAGCAGTTTTTCTGCCTTGCAAAAATGTTTGACATTTGAAAGGATATATGAAAAAATCCATTCTGCAGTAAAATAAAATGAGAGCTTTACAAAGTTTTTCACTAAGAATAAGAGGCACTAGGATAGACTGGGGGACCTGTTCTGGTGGCGAAAGCCCTAGGCTCAAGCCCTTCTTAGAACAAGAAACTCAAACTCAGGCTTGGGCAGATGCCCAAGTCACATGATTATTCTTCAGTGGGGTCTTCCTCCCTCGTGAGTTCAGTGACCATTCACTCTACAGCAGGCCCTTGAGAATCATGTTGACAGCAGCTCTCCTCACAAAAGCATTCGTCACTTTTCTGCTGGGGAAATCCATTTCCTAAAAGACTTTCATCTGTCTCGACCACACGCTTTATTTAAACATCCAAAATATTGAAATAAGAAGCTGTTCACAGAACAATTGCCTTATCATAAAACACACCCTGCTAAGAACATGATTTCTGTTTCCATTTAATGTGAGGAAGTGCCCCTCATTATTCTCTGCACACCGAGCTTCATCTAAATCAAATTGAACTGAAAAGGACAATAGTGCCATTGATTTCTAGTAGTAAAAATAATGCATAATAACCTCACTGTACTGTCAAATCTGTTCAGTGAATGAAATTGCTATCACAGAAGATGTATCATTATTCATCAACTTTATTATCCTTACCAAGGCTGGTATCTTCATTCAGGTCATTTCTATGGAATTTGACTTGAACAAGAAGTGACAACGTGATCTGTGCTTCTTGGTCACCCATGCATATCCACGAGGTGTTCAAACATCTTTATTCACGTGAGAAGAGCATGGAGGTGCCTCCCTGCTGAATGTGTTACTGAGGTGCATAGATATGGAAAACTGCAGTTTAGCTGAGACCAAGACTAGGAGAGGGCATACACATGTGTTTGAATGTTTTAAATCTGTGTGCAACTATGCCAGGAGCAAAGATTCCTGCATCAGAAAATATATAACAAGAAGATTAAAAGCATAACTAATTTGCTATATGCTGTCAAATAGGATATGAGCTTTTTTCTTTTTTTTTTAAATACTTTTTTTAATGAGTGCTGCAGAGGAAACCCTGCAGTACGGGGTGCCAAGATTCATGTTTTGGGACAGGGAGTTGCAGTTGTGTTGGAGGTTCAGCTGGGATAAACTGGCTTGGGTTCACAGATGGCATCTCTCTTCTCTGAAATGTGCTATGACATGGCTTGATGCATGGGTGCATGCTGGTGATGATTATTTTCAGATGATAACTGCCTAGTTCTGGCAGGGCTTTTAGCAGTCTTGGAGCCAATAAGGGCAGTCCATGGCATCAGCAACATAAAAATTGTGAGAGCGTGACACACAGGGAAAGTACTGGCAGGCTCAGGCCAGGTTCTGGTCAGAGAGAACCACCAGCAATTACTGACACCACCAGCAGGGTTTTGGGGGTTTGTGGGGTTTTTTGTTGGTTTAAAAAAACCCCAAACAAACAAAAAAAACCCCAAACCAAACAACCCCTCTTGCATGTATTCTTCTCTTCCCACACACACTTTTGTTTTTTCTGAACTGCTGAGCAATTTGGGTTGGGATACATTTCCTCTCTGTGTATTTGTGAAGTGTCAAGGATTCATTACGAAGAGTTCTTGATCTTACATGCCTCTGTAGCCTATACTTTGTAACAGTTCCACCACTTGCAGCTGAAATCCAAAACTGCTTTCCTCCTCCTGGTTTTGATTTGTTGGTATTTGCATCTGCACTTCCAGTGGATGGCTGATACCTACTGCAGAAGGGCAAAAGTGCTGTGAGTGGGACGTATTTCACTGTTTTCCTAGTCTGGCTGCTAATGGGAAATACCGAGACTTTCACAAAAAAGCTCGTTCACGTGGTCATCTCGGCTTGCCTTGTAAGTTCAGACTGACCACAAGGTTCAAGGAAAGCAGGTTTAACTGAAGCCAGCCTTGAAACTTACTTTAAGCTGACTGGTGAGGAAGTTTACACAAGGTTGAAGTTCAGTTACTCTGTGTGTAGGTGTCTGAACATTCAGAACAAAATTTGCTCCTTTTGTGTGATATGCCTAAGGACTTTGCCACTAAACTTCATATTTCTGCTCCCCACCTCTTAGACCATGCAGATTCTTGCTACAACATGGCTTACATTTCTGACCTAAAAGCCACTCATTTCTGTTATGCTCGTCTTCCCAGGCCCTCCTCTTCTTCATCCTACTTGGACTTATGTGGGGAGGAGGAGCATGTGAGTAAGAATGGAAGGAACTGGCATAACCCCAGGTGGTGTGCACATGGTGAAGCTTAGTCGGTGATGATGGTGGGGCTGAGGACCAAAAACTTTTGCCATTAGCAAGGCCTTTTGAAGCAGGGAACCTCTGTTAGATGGCATTGCAAAAGGATAGGAGCTCTTGGAAAGGTAGCAGACCTTTAGCTAAATGGAAGCTGTAGGTGGTGCACAGCCCATTTAGAGGGCTGCTCTCTAGCAAGAAATTTCTTCAGCTGTCCTTGTGGCATGGACTAATTCAGCATTGAGCTGACAGTTTGCTTTGTGGGACCTATGTGACACCTGCTGCGGAAATGTGCTTCACATAGCAAGGCTATTAATAACCCAGCTCTTGTGAGCTCTTGGCCACAGTCTGAGGCCGTATTTTCCTAATAACCCTAAAATATGATTTGTTTTCATGTACTTGTGGATATTAGGTTGAACCTTTCCTATTGTCAGGGATTTCTGAAACCTTAATTGCTTTTCCAACTTAATTGCCTCTGGAATGAGCTCAGGAATTAGCTTTTTGCTAATGGGGAAATATTTGAGCTGTTATGGCTCTGAAACTATTTTTTTTAGACCTAAACTAAGGTGCGAAAATGAGATGCAGATAACAATCAAAGTTTCAACATTATTACACTAGAATGCACTAGGAATTACAGGATTAAGTACAGCCTAAAATGAGTCCAAGAACCTGTTCAAATGAGTAGAGTAGTCTTGAGATGAAATGCCCAGGACATTCTCCCAACTACATGCCATCTTGGTGTTATTGATCCTTGTTTTAACACAAAGGTCTTGTTGACAGGCCTTGTTCCCTTAATAATGTCACTGGTTTATACACTAAAAGGACTGGCTTTATTGGAATCATATGGGAAACTTTTAAGGTTTATATTTTTCTCTCATCTTAAAGAAAAAATTGAGAAATTGAATAATGACCTAATTGGTTTTAGCAGCTGCTCTGCCAGCATGTGGAGAATTCATGCGATATGACTTGTCATTGGGGGATCTTAACCAATTTTGAGCACTTTAAAACTCTCAGAAGCAATACAGAAATACCTTGCAGTACTTCTGAGGCATATGCAAAATACAGGTTTCGGCAGACACAACTTAAAGCACAGCAGTTGCGAGAGTGAAAACTCGAGCGTAGCAAATTAGCAGTTTTATTTTATACCCAAGTCATTACTCAAAGATAGAAAACTATGCTAGAAAAACACAGCATGTGATAAAAACTAACATTGTTTTTATTCCTAGGAAGAAACATTCATAGAATGGTTATTAGTGTTGCAATTCTCATTACTTACTGATTTGTTTAAAGGACTCTTCTCATATGTGATGGTCCCTCTGGCAAGGCAAACCACAAAAAAACCCCAAACAGATCCATCAGTCAAAAATTCTTGCAGTTAAAGCTAATCATTCTGCTTATGTAGGTCCCTCAATCAGCTTTCTACCAAGACTTTTCAATTTGTGGGGCCTGCATAAGCTAATATTTTGAGACCCTGTAGAAATGTAACATATGGTTCTTTAATTAAAGGCTGTCAAAATGCATATGTGCAACACGACCTAAGATCGCATTGGGGAAAAAAATATCATTTGAACCTGAATGGAAACAATTGTTGTTTGTTTTGGTGAAACAAATGGAAAATTCCCCACAAATCAGTCTCTAGGTCTTGCCTTGCTTTTTTTCTCTCGACTCTCTCTTTACAGCATGAATGGGGCTGTTCCCTGCTGGAGACCACACAAATCCTTCAAACCTTCTGGGAGAAGTTATATAAACGTTCAGCTCAGAGGCAGAGGCAGGAGAGTTAACTGGACCATCTTGGGCAAAATAGGTGAATTTGGAGCCCTGCTCTTTTTTGGGGAAGAGGATGGGGAAAGAAATGAAGGGCCAGGTACTGACTGAGTTGTTCCTGTATCTGAGACCTGCCAACACAGTGCTGAACATAGTAAAAAAGGAGGAGAGAAACTCCCAGTGTGGTGTATATACATGCTCAAGCACACCTTGACTTTACTTGGAAATACAAATGTTCCATCAAACTGATCCTGTTGCAGAGCAGAAGTGGGGGCTAGCCAACATGTGGAGGTCTTCTCCAGACCTAGCTGTTGGAGAGGCCGTGGTTTGCATCGCGGCCACCATGGGAATGTGCTTTGGTTCAGCTGATCCCTCTCCAGGAATTTGCCCCATTTAAGCAGATGGAGCTGTTGTAGGTTCCCGGTGACAGCTGTCTGGCTGAATTGGACCTTGCAGCAATCTCCCACCCCTGCCTTCCATGGTTCCAGGCAGACCACTCGTGGGTCCACTCCCCTGTGTGTTGGGGGTGGCTATTACTGCCTATTCTGCTGTCAGTGTGTTCCCAAATGAATGCAACATTGCGCTATGAGGGTGGTGAGGCACTGGAACAGGTTGCCAAGAGAAGTTGTGGATGCCCCATCCCTGGAAGTGTTCAAGGCCCGGTTGGATGGGGCTTTGAGCAACCTGGTCTAGGGAAAGGTGTCCCTGACCATGGCAGGGGGGTTGGAACTAGATAATCTTTAAGGTCCCTTCCAACCCAAACCATTCTATGATTCTGTGAAAACCAGCATTAACTGCTTCAGGCTCCACAATGAGATGCTTGTTATACTGGCAGTACACCACTTTCGTCTCTAAAGGATAAGTAACACTGTTTCTGGGAAGTCTGAGAGCTAAAGCATATCTGGCTCTGACAGGGGCAGTCAGATTTATATAATTTTCTGACAGACAGTTAAGCTTAAAGCTGTACAAACTGGAAATATACTGTCAAGTAAAGTTAATATTTTAGAAGCCCGAGGTTTTATAAGCCAAGGCACAGACCTCTTTTCTTACAAAGATGCTGCTGCTTTCTCCTGTCTTTTCAGAAGCCCCATGCTGCCATCAGTCAAGACCCCACACACGCATAAATCTGATCCCTGTTAATGGTAATAAAAAGAAGAGCATTTTAGTGAGGGATGTGTTTGGACTAGGCTCTACCATGACTTACAGACTTCAGTGTTTATGTGACAAGAGGCAGCACCAGTTCTCCTCCTTGGTTATAGCTGGAACAATAAGTATGTTTTAAACTCACTAATGCAGGGGAGACAATATGAAATGAGTTTAAAAGCTGAGGCTGGGTCATGATTTTCCAGCCAGCGCAATGTCCCGAAAGTGCCCAGAACCATTAAGGCAGTTCCTTATTACAGTCTTATGCTGTTTCAGTAGAATAATTTAGCAGTTCCTTGAGTTTTGGCACAATGTCTCAAACCTTGGGTTTAGCTAGTGCATGTAGGTACCAAAGCCAGGAGGGACATGTAGGCTGACCTTAGTCTATTATGAATAATTCTTGCATCCCTGACCCTGTATGTCTTGCTAGGAGGGTGGGTTGCTTTATGCTTGTTAGCGCTGTGTTGCAAGTTGCAAAATGTGATGGTGGAACACATCAGTCAAAGAGAAGACTGCTGAAAGTGACAGCATCAAACTCAGGTTTGTGCTGTGGAAACCCCCATCAATAATGTTTTTTTTACGTGTCATGACACAATGCACTGTGTCTGGGCAGTCTGACTGCACCCTAGAAATATGCACGGTACCCCTAATGTGCACCAGTGACTGCAGAGCTTTGGGGCCCCAAACTGAAATGTTTTAATGGGGTCTGACTTTAAGTAAGTCACAATTTGACAAAACCTGCTTGTGCAATGCATTTTGTTGAGATCCCACAAAACCAAAAGGATCTGGAGATGCCAAACAGTCTTCAGACACTTGATGTGCTTGTTAAATTTTTTCCCTCTGGGACTTTAGAATTAGAAGAGAGTTTCTGTAGGTGAAGTGGGTTTGCCACACAAGTAGTAGTGCTGGATCAAAACCAGCAGGCTTTTGCAGCATGTTCTGTGCTCTTGATACCGTATTGCCCCAAGTTCAAGGGGTATTCATGCTTTTCCTCCTGTTTGAGTGTGGCGTAGGATGAGGACAAAAGCTTGAAGGGTACAGTCTCTGTCCAGGTGAAGAACACAAATAATTATGTTTTTATTTAAAAACTAAAAAAGCGAACCTGTTCTGAGTAGCACAGCTTGTGCTCCAACTCCAGTTCTGTAGAAAATTGTACTACTTCAGGATCTTTTTGCTGGAGGCAGGCCTTAAATCTAATTTTCCATCTTCTTATTGTCACAAAATAATTGTACCTGCTTATTCTACATTCAAGTGACTCTTCAGTGTAAGTATTTAACCAGGGATGATGGTTGCAAACTCTTGTTTAAAGATGACAGATATCATTTCTCCCTGCAAACACAATCTACTGTTTTTTAAAATGAAGTAGTTTTGAAACCTGAACGTCTCCTTAATGCTTTAACATCTCTTTCATTTACATACCGCACTAAAGAAAAGAAACAAATAGGTAGGAAATCAGCAAAGGAGGTGGTAAAAGGAGGAAGACGACAGAACTAGATTATCAAAAATACTTTAAAAAAATTTTCTGTCTTCAGATGTAGATATTCCACATGCCCAGTCCCTATTTATCCATCCAACAGGAACTGATGAGAACTCATCATTTTGGAGGTTTGTCCATTTGAGTTAGGTGCCTTCATGCACTGTTTTGTGCTGAGGAAGTGGGGCTAAAAAGGCTCCTGTAGAGAAAAAGGTAGTTCCCAGATTTGTGATGCTTTTCTAGCAGACTGTTTAGGGGGAGCAGCCAAAAAAACCAAACCCAAACCCCAAACAGATTACAGAAGGAAGATGAGCAAATGAAAAAATCAAAAGAAGCCCTTCAGGAATTTTACAGTACAGTGTAATTGTGTGTCTCATTAAAATACTCTTCCCTTTACTATCCTTGCATTTAGTACAGTAGGGGTTTTGTTTGATGTTGTGATGATTTATGAGTGCTTGTGAAATGACAGAGAAAGCAGAATTCTGGTGAAAGGAGAGATAAATGGTTGCCCTTAAAAGACCAAGGGATTCATAACAGTAGCTTTACTTGGCAATACTTTCCTAGTTTGTAGAGCACTAGTTTGTAGAGTCTTTCAGTAGGATACAAATCTCTGATCATCTCTGTGCTGAATGTATATTTGTCTGGGTAAATGTTTTGCTGAGGTTTCAGATATATTTTTGGTTTGGTTGGGTTTTTTACTTGGTGGTGGTGGTTTCAGTCATCCCCAAAATTAGTGGCTCGCTAGTGATTTCAGCATATTACATGATGAAGATGAGATGACATTACATCTGTATGGAATCCGCAGGGCTTGCATACTGAAAGCTGTGGTGGTAGTGCAGCTACATCAGCTTACATCAGGGGAAACTCTTCCGCTTGACCCAAGTGGAGCCCTGTCGCTTTCCAGGAATTTTTGGTCAGGTCTTTTTATCCATAAATTTTCTGTTCACTATTGATTTTGTTATATATCCCTCTGTTTATAATTTGCTTGCTTAGGTTTTTTATGGGTACTTTAATAACTTCTTTTGATTTTGGATCTTGTACTGCTTTACAAATAATTCACAATTCCCTTTCCATCATGCAGTTATTGGGCATTTTTACCTCTAACGTACATACAGCCTCCATGGGTTTCATCAGAAATTGCAGGAGGTCATAAAGTTTAAATACAGCCTCCTCTTAGTCATAAGAGATGGGCCTGATCTTACTATCCAGAAAATCCAGGCTCCCAAAGTCTGAATCCAGATGCTAATGATGTACGTTGGTCTTTTCCTAAAGCTGAGTGTGTATCATACCGCAGTAGCAGAAGCCCTTCAGTTATTACTTGATGAGATTCCCCACTTGAACCTGGCATGAGTATATTTAACACTTCCTATTTCTAATTACCCATATTCTGCAACATGTTAAAAATAGTCCAGAGACTTTGGCCCTGTGTGCCCTACAGTATGTTAAGCCTTGTTTAGGCTTACTGCAGCACTGTAATCAGAGTTCTTGTAGCCTGAGGGAATTTCTTAATTTAATTAAATGTTTCCAATTAAGTTTAATTATATATTAAGATGGAGAATTCCTCCTGACCCTACAATAATAAGGATTTACAAACCAAAGTACAGTTTTCACAGATTTTCTTCTGGCATATCATCTTGTTTAATAGAGTGAATAATTTAACAGAGATTTTAAAATTCTGAGCTTTTGTGAAGTCTGTTTCTATTTATCTCCACCCAACTTGTTGGAAGCAAACAAGAGACAGGTGTCCACGATGCACTCGCTATTATTAGAAACAAGGACCACATCTACACCGTCTGCTCTTATCCGGTAGTTGTAAGTTTGCATTGGTGCAAAAATCCTGACAAGTAATCACTTTTTGGGATTTTTCCTTTCTCTGAGGCCACGTTAATCAGACTGTAGTGAGTTCATGCCCCATCTTCGTGCACTGACATCACTGGACAATCTGACTGTTGGGAACTTTAGGTACTGTGTAATATAACTAGTTGTGCAGGTAGTTATGCTTGTCTTAATTAAAATGCTGAAGTATCATGTGGAAGCTCTGATGGTGTCTTGAGAGAGTACTATTGCAGTTATTTCACCAATAATGAAGGTATTTCCATATTTCTACTCAGTGGAATTATACTTTTTCCCATTTTTATGTGAGGGTGACTGAAATTACAGGCTGCTCATTGATCCTTTGGGCAGAAGCTATTTCATACTGCTCTTCAAAGCTTTGCATCTCTTGGGGCTTTTGTGTGTGTGTTACAGTTTGCTATTTAAAGAAAAAAAAAGTGTGACACAAGAAGTGTACATCCCACATGCTAAACACAAGCGTGCTGAAGGAATTTCATGAATTGCTTTAGTCTCCTAGCTGGCTTATGATAGCACAACATGAAATTCTAGAAAGAGTAGAGTCTCATCAAGATCACATCTGTTCAAATTGCTTGCTTTTTAGCTTCCATACTGAAGTTCATAAATATGAAAGGAAAGAAGGCTCATGGTTCTGTCTGATATGCAGCACATTTTATGGTGTAAAAATTTACTGTAACTATTTTAGTCAAACACATTATTCTGGCATGACCTGGATATAAACACAGTAATTTTACCTTTTATATAAACAGTTTTCACATCAAAAAAAGGTTTTACAGTATTTCTATGTGCAGAAAAAGCTGCTATAAAAGGTAAGCTCCCGGCTGTGTTGATTTCAGTAGATTTTACTATAAATTGCCTTTATAAAGCAAGGAGGCTTGGAGCCATCCCACCTTGCTTTCTCTCCCCAGGTCAGCTGCTCACAGCAGAAAGGGAAGTATTCAGAGGCCACTTGAAAGCCAGTTGTCCCTGTGGAGAAGTTGTTTCTTCTCCATGGTGTGCTGGGTGTATTTGGCCTGGACTGCTGATTTTAGGCATTACATTTCAGTGGAAGGCTGAACTTGGACCTGATTGTCTCTGTAGCATCATTCAGGGGTGGAAATTTTGTAGGTGAGAAATACCAGACCAAGTCCTTTACCTTGAAAAGTTATCTTAGTTCATTGAGTGATTTTCATAGGCTACATCACAGGAGCAGGTTTGGTTTACAAAGTGTGTCTGTGCTTTGAAAGTTACTTGTTTGGTGCCATACTTAAATATAGCTTTCAGGATCAGCAGATCAGAGCCTCTTTGGCTCTACATTGCTCCAAGCACAGCATTCCCATCTTTTGTGAATTTATCATGGTTCTTGTGGTACTTTTTTTCCTGTGATCTTGTCTTTCTGAATCAAGTCAAGGAAGTCCATAGCCCCCAAAGAGATGCTTGGAAATCACCTTACATTGAACATACAGGTTAAAAAAAATAAAAGGTAAGAAAGAAGGACTTGACTTCCTTTCTTCTCTCATCTCCTTTGAAATATCTTTTTTTTTTTTTTTTGTGTGTGTGTGTGAAGCCAGTCTCTTAATTTTACAGCCTAACTTGTAATTTTGGAATAGTTATAGTTGGCAGCATGGAGATGGATAGAAAAATACAAAGGATTCATGTGATTCCAGGAAAGAATAGGTAGTTCATTCCCAAGGAGCTGTGCCAATAGTTGTCAGAGAATACTGATGAAAAGTCTGTTTTTCATGAAAAAATGAGCAGGTGTGTCTGAATACCCAAGGTGAACTACTCTGTTGAATAAGATGATCCTCACTTTATGTGATCATTTTCCAGGGCAAATCCTCCTTTAAGGTTCTTGTGTGGGTCATTTCTGCTTTTAGCTCCTGTGCTTCGGAAGGGTAAACACTGAGTCATATCTGTTGGTATTTGGATTTGTAGTTTAAGAAGAACTGATGATGAGAAATATAACTTTTTCCCTTGGGTTAGCACAAGAGCAAATGCTGCATTGAGTTACTCATTATGTATGTCTTTTGACTGAAAATAAATAAGACAATTTTTTTCTTTAAGTTGTGTCAAGCTCCTAGTAACTATTATTAGTTTTTGAAAACTAACATTATGTTGGTTTCATATTTTGCTTAAAAAATGAGAAAATTTCAACTGAAATATAATATAATCCTTGCAAAGTATTTAGTTGGGGGGGAGCATTTTCTTGATGTAAACCAAAAAGTCAGCAATTAACATACAAGTTCTGTCTTTTTGTAAGGAAGCCTGCTCTTGAATGTTGAGGTTACCACTTTTTGACTTAAAAAAAAAAAAAAAAGGCATTGGTGATCTGTTTGCTGTTTTAATAAATCTTTTGTTTTGATGCATTAAAAATGGCTTTACAATTCCACATCTTTCCAAGTATGCCATGAACAGTGGCATACTTAATCTTGGAACTGGGGATCATTATACATTCTTAAGCATTGGGAAAAAAAATACCCCAGTGGTCGTATCATATTTTACTCATTAGGTACCAGGACAGGTTAGTTATTTATACTGTATTCAGGTGACTTACTAGCACCAGACCAAAATTTCTTCATCAGCATTCAGCACTGCTCCTGAACCATGAGAGAAAGGAGATGCTGAACTGGGTAGGGAGTATATACAACTGAACCCAGAGAATACCTTATTTCTTAACTAGGATATGGATATTCTCATACCACTAGTTGACCCCTTCCACATCTCCCTTTATTCTACCTGGGTGCAAACAGCATGCAGGAAAAGAAGTGGCACTGGAAAAAGGACACTATGCCAGAACTGCATGTAACGTCTAGTAACTATACACATTTCCTTATGGCCATGGTGTATCTCCACCATCTGTGTTAGGAATCCACTTGAGGTGTGATTGTGTGTGGGACGGTCTTTGCATCTGGGCTAACTGTGGTGTCTCCAGAGGCCAGTGAGCTCAAGGATACATGCAGTGTATTGCCCCCTGTCCCTTCCCAGTGTCATGGAGCAGATGAAAACCATACAGTAAATATAATTGCATAGAAAGGCTGGCCAGTGCATCATGGGACAAGCCCAGTAGCAGGGAGGAGCGTGGAGGAGGAAGAGCAAGGAGAGCTGAGGACATATTAAACAGGGCCGAGAGCAGGTTTCCTGGGGCAGCGGTGAGGGATTTCCAGCAGAGACACTGGATGGGCAGGATGGTGCATTGTGGAGCAGGTTTGGAGTTGGAAGGACCCAGTGCTGCTCAGCAGCTGTGTCAGGCTGCAGTGAGCTTTGTGCCTTTCTTGGCGAGTCAGAGACCCCATTGGCAGGGTAGGGGAGCCTGTAATAAATATTGAACAAGTAGCAACCAGTGTAAGAGGCTAACAACATTATCTCCTTCAAGGAAACTTTAAGGGATTACTTCCTAAGGAGCAAAGGCAGGCAAGTTTCACATCATTGCTCCTAATTGTGTTTTCTTCTAAACAGCTACAGACCTTAAGCAGGTGGCTAGCAGGGGTCAAGGTGCTCGGCAGGGATGTGCAGTGTGCCGACTGGAGCAGAAACGTCCCTTTGGCATGCTTGGTTCAGTGGCTAGGCTGAAAACATCGGAAAGACATTTAGAGACAAGGTCTGCAACCAGTCATGTTGCCTGGGGGTTTCTTCCCCCACTAAGACAGGCTTTTTTATTATTGCTAATTTTACAAAGGGTGCTAATAGCCATTATTTCCCCATCTGTATAAGCAGAGAGCACGGAAGAATCAGATCTGTGTCTGAAAGAGCATGCAGTCAGTACCTACCCAGAAAAAGATTGTTGACTCTCAGAGTGGTTGAAAATTGAGAAGATGCTTTGCTGAATGTTTCAGATAGAGGAGTTGAACCTTAGTCTGCTGAGGCCTCAATTTTCCACAAGAAGCATCCCTCTCTCTGCTGTTTTTTTAAGTATTTTTGAGCTGTTTTGTTAGCTGCAATTTTAAACTCATGACACAGAAAATTTTCTGAGAAGGGAGCCTTGGAAGCTGTTTGAAAACTGGTATCACAAACCTATAGGACCTATAACTGAAGTGGTTTCATGAAAGTGGTGAAATCAAATTAGCAACCCAATTTGCCTAGGATTTTCAAGTGGGGGAAAAAAAAAGGCACTCCTATTTTTGTCCGTGATCATTGCTTTGAAGATAAATGAATTTGCTCCTTGCTGCAGGCCAGTGTACATAGCCTTAGACACTATACAACATTTTTTTGTTTTGTAATCGACTTTTTTATTAGAAATTTTCAGAACAATTTCAAACTCAAATATTTTCCCTCTGCCCTTTTATTTCTTACCTGCTGTCCAGCTGATTTGGCTGTCAGTATAGTGCACTGACAAATAAATCATTGTCAGGGCTCAGTTCCCCACTGCACAAGAGTTATGAGTCCCAAACTAACCCTGCAGTCATGCAAAGGTCCTTATTTCATAGCTGTATCAAAGCTTGCTGACTTTTCAGCATCCCCTAGTGAAGGCAAACGCATGACATGAAAGACAGTATCTTCTGTACCCAAAAAAAGACTAGAAACAAAGGTGCCATACAAATACAATATTTAACACAGGCAATGCGACTTCTTTTGCAAGGCATGTGGCCTGGTGGGTTAAGCACTGCAGAATGAGCTGGGTGAGCAACATGTTAGGATGTTGTGTGCGACCTTGAACGCGCAGATTCCTGTAATCCTAGCTCAGTTTCCATTCCTGTTTCACAACACAGTTGCTACTTTCTTGAAGTGAAGAGCAGGCTCTTGGTATTGGACTTTCCTACCTATGTGATTTCATGCATACAGTTCAAATAGTGCTAATAAGCCTTACCGGAAAAGCCTCTCTTTCTGACAGTCTTGGGGCCAATTTCTGTGGCTCAGTGCTTGCTCTCAGACCAATGGAAGGATACAGTATGTATTACATCTCATAACTCCACTGGAGTCTTTGAGGGTTCTGCTAGAACCTCCGAAGATATTAGTTTATTGCTAAATATTTTGCCTTTGCTCCTTTTCACAAACATTAAAACTTCAGACCTCACACCCTGCAGAGGAAAGCTTAAAAATACAAACATGTTTGGTTAAAGTAGACAAAAACCAGCAAAGCCTAAACTTCAACTTTAACTGATCATATGGTACAAAAGCAAATGAGTATTTGGGAATTTTGTGTGATGCTTTTTCAGCTTAAGCATGCTAGTGCTGATTTTGTGGGATCCGTGGGTTCCTGTGTGCTGTAATAATTTAAGGTTTTTAGCTTCTTGCTGTACTGCAGACATTTGTAGTGAGCAGAAGGCATCAAATGTAGGATAGTGAATGTCTGAACTGCTGCTAAAGCAAAATGTGCTAAAGTGTAAGTTGATGCCACAAGCAGCCTTGGAAATTTCACTTCATTTAGTTTTTCAAGGATAAGAAACAGATGAGAGAGAACCTCTTTTTTTTCAAGTTACTTTCCTCACTGAGGAAAATAGTAAATTCACCTTTCAAGACAAATTAGAAATCAGTCCTAGTCACTTGCTCAAGGAAGGCCAAAGAACAAACACATGAACATTAAAAGTGTAGAAAAATATGCTAATATGACTGTAGGTTTACAGAAAGTTAAGCAAAACAAAGCAAGAGGGGATAGAAAGACAGCAAAGACATAAAAAGACAAGAAACCTTCAGAGAGTCCCTCTAACAGATACCATGTTTACATTGCTAAAAATGGGGAAACCAATCTTTGTCCACGTTATCAGTAAACGAGAGTTTTAATAATAAACTATCTATGTGATCACTACTTTCTTTCTCTTTGCAAGGAGATCAGCTCTAAAAAGAAAAGAAATATTGCTGTAAATAAGGTGTTTTACTAGTGGAAAGCAAATAGAAACAAGTCTGGATTTATTATTTTCTTTTATTTTGCGGAGTGTTGGATTTTTGTGGGTGTTGTTTTTGGTTTTGTTTTTTTTTTGTGTAAGGGTAGGGAGAATTTTCTCACGATGGAGTAATCTGCATTTGGCACCCATCATGCAGCATCACAGTTACTATGGCATTAGAAGATCAGGTGGCAGCGTGAGTTGGAGTAAAACTATAATCTCCTAATCCAAGTCATTGGTTGGGTTGAAATCAGTGGGGTTGCAACTGGTGTAAAACTGAGTGTGATCAGCAAAAAGGGAGTCAGTGGTGTACCACACGATCATGTTTCTGTATCTTCTGTGACTGAACGCAGTACTCCAAAACACAGATGGCTGATGAGTGGTTGTGTCTCTATTGCATGGCGCCTTTCAGTGCCCTTCTCCTGATCATCCATGCTTGGGAATGTATGAGTATCTTGGCTCCCTTGCTGCCTGTTACCCAGGTCTCTCTTTGAGGATGGTCAGGATATATTCCTCAGAAATAGAGCTCACATGCAACCCATGAAAATTGCTAGGAGAGCCATGGAAAGAATGGGGGTGGTAGTATGACTGGAAGATGGCAACACTCATGTCAAACTTGGTGAAAGAAAAATGCCACAAATTCAAAACAGAAGGGTGTGGCTTAGGAGCACAAATCCCATTTTGCTGGTAGTGCTGCTTCTGTCCTACATTTTGGAAGTTTTACCTAGAGGTACAAAATTAGATGCCTGAAAAGAGGTTTTAGGAGTCTGACCTTAGGTCCCGTAATTGACATTTTATGCTTATGGGCACTTAAGAAAGTAAGTATGCCTTGGGATGCATTTATTTTTAGGGTGACTATCTGTGCCTGTTTGCTATCTTACTTCTGATTCTCATCCTCCTCGAATATTGAGCATGAGTCCCTTGCTTCCCTGTAGGGAGAGATAGATGAACAGACATGTAAATGAACCTTCTGTAACTCTTGCACAGGATTTCATAGTCTGTCACAGAGGAGCAATCGTCTGTCACATTAATATGGTTCTTATTACAGAATTTATGTCAAAACCCCTGTCTTTCATCATTTTCATTAGCATGAAAAGTAAGGTTTTAACAACTATGGTAATAGGTAATAATGTAGCATTAGAACATAAATCTAGTGACGATACAGATATTCGTGAAATGACAGGGAGATGTTTTAATTTGCTTCCAGCACTTATTTTGGGGACAGATTTGTGTAGGTGGCTTAATTTTTAGTAAGTATTCGCTATGATTATCAGAACTAACAGGAACTCTTGGCAAAGAGGAAAAAGAAGTCTTTGGATTGTAATTAAAGATGAGAGCTAGCAGTGACAGTTACAAATGACCAGCTTTCCAGTGGTGCTCAGCACATATTCCGTTCCTAATTCTGACCGACATGTGTCTAAATGTTATAGTTACAGGAGGGTTCATTGCCAGAATCTGTAACTTTGGTAAAGGAAGGACACTTTAAAACCAGTGTGTGTTCACAGACACAGGTGGGCTAAACTTTAACTGAAGTGAACCAGATCTTTGAGTTAAATACTTTAATCATTAGAATATGCTTTATAACTGTCAGAACTGTGAAGCACCTTGAAAAGTCAGTGAAGACCCCTTAAATAACCAGAGAAGAAACTGGTCACTCATGAAAATTGAGCTAAACAGCTGAGGTAAAGGCAACCATTGACAGCATAGGACCATTCAGCGGAACTGTATAAGGTAGGGAAAATACAGAAAGGGACAATTTCCCTATAGAGTAAGGAAAGCAAAAGGACTTTAGTTACCCAAACTAGCACTTGAATACAACGTTACAGTTAATTTGCCATGTAACGGAGTGTTTAGTGGCTTTCAGTGGTCAGGAAGTTGGTTTTAGAAAGAGTGTGGGTAACAGTTTTAAAGGCATCCAGGTGATTTACAGCATTTGTAGATTGCACAGTGCGTTGTGGTGCTGAGAAGCCCCATGCTAGCATCGTTTGCTCTGGTGCCAGAGCTGAATGCAAAGCCGAGGTTTCTTGGCACCACTGCTGCAGATCGCGAGAGCCCTGAGACCCTCCACCCTGTGCACATGTATTAGCAGGCTCAGAGCTATCTCAAGGACTGTACACAGCCCTGCATTGCTTTCCACAAGAATAGCCCATTTGCTTTGGGCATGGTGATTGTTTTTACCCTGTAGCACTGTCTTCTCTGAGCTCTGGGATCAAACACCGCATACTTGTACATCTAGTCATGCCACATGCCTGCGACCAACTTGTGCATGATTAGGCAATGCTTCTCTCTGGGACTCAAGTCCTAGTTTTTGGATCCATCTAGTATAGGTGATGATGGGATTTTGCTTTCACTGCTGACCTAATGCTTTCACAGGGCCATTGGGACTTCCCACATGGCTTTCCGCATTGTGGTTTGGGAGCAGGCTCCATCACTGTTTTCTGCATCACATAGATTTTCCTGGTCACGGCTTCCACATACTAAACTATATTGTGCCTCCTTGGGAAAGAAGCTGGCAGCATGAGGTCTGTCTACATGAAGATGGTGAGGCTCCATAAAGTGGGATGTGAATTTACCGTGTGTGAACTTGTGCACTCTCTTTCCCTGTGTGTATCCCTGCATCCGGAAGGAGACTGCCTGCCACCACGAGCATCTGGCCAGCAGGTACAGCAACTGTCCTGGGAGTGCACTGAACTGTTGTGGTTTAACCTGGCAGGCAGCTAAACACCACACAGCTGCTCACTCATCCCCCCACCCCCTAGTGGGATGGGGGAGAGAATCGGAAGGGCAAAAGTAAGAAAACTTGTGGGTTCAGATAAGAACAGTTTAATAACTAAAATAAAATAATAATACTACCAATACTACTACTACTAATGATGATGATGATGTAATGAAAAGGAAAACAATGAGAGAGAGAGAAGGAAAGAAAACAAAAAAAAACACCCCAGGTGATGCACCCACTCACCACCTGCCGACCAATGCCCAGACAGTCCCCGAGCAGCAATCGCTCCCCTTGGCCAGCTCCCCACAATTACTATACTGAGCATGACGTCATATGGTATGGAATAGCCCTTTGGCCAGTTTGGATCAACTGTGTTAGCTATGTTCCCTCCCCTTCCAGCTTCTTGTGCACCTGGCAGAGCATGGGAGGCTGGAAAAGTCCTTGACTAGCGTAAGCACTACTTAGCAACAACTAAAAACATCAGTGTGTTATCAACATTATTCTCATACTAAATCCAAACCACAGCACTATACTAGCTACTAGGAGGAAAATTAACTCTACCCCAGCCGAAACCAGGACAGCTGTTCAAACAGACCTCTGGTTAGTGACAAGGTGTATTTGTCAACTGCAGCCCTTTTTTCCTGCTTGTGAGTTAATCAGTCAGTCACTTGCGTAACTGAGCTGATAGTTACCGGTGTTGATTTGTGATATGGAACTTCTTGACTGGCAGAGATCAGAGCAATCCACAGATGAAGGTGAGTGCTCTCATCCCCATTTAACTGATGGGAAAACAGCAGTGAAAAACATTTTCTGAAAAGCAGCAGAGCTGATAGTTAGCCTTTGGGAATAAAATCCTGTCTCTTACCATCCCAACGGATGCTTCATAAATTTCAAGTGTGCATAATGTGCAGTTTGAGACATGTTTTGATATATATCCTTTTGACAGACGAATCATAGCCTATCTTTGTGTTTCCAGATAGGATAAGCCTGATTCTTAAAATGAGATTTTCAGTGTGAATATTCATGTTCACAAAACCAAATTCCACTTACTTAAGTATTCTGCAGTAGCCATAGGTTTAAGCACATACTCTTGCCAGGTAGCTTGCTCACTACAGGATTCACAAAAAGTGTTTGCAACCTGGAATTGGATACAGTCAAAGTAAATTCATGCGAAGTAGACAAATAATTGTCTGTGCAGTAGTTACCATCACCTTACCTCATTTTCAAAATCAGAGTTCAGTTCCACATGAATAATGAACTGTCTTTTGTTATCTCTATCATTTTTGTTTCAATGCAGTAGATAATTCATGAACACGGGAAGCACACAGAGTGCAGGCTGTCAGCTGGTGCCAGTTGTTTGTGCCTGGGGAGAAACTAGCTCAGAGCCTGTCTCTCCCAAGAGTCTCTCCCCTTTGGAGCACACACGGAGCAAAAGGAATGGCTGCATCATGTGACTAGAGAGGTAAAGAAGATGGCGGGTTAGGCTGTCAAGCATTCACAATATTGTATTACAAGAAATGACTTCTCCAAAGTCCATTCTGAAATGAACTGGCAGTGTCAAGTTACTCTGATAGATTGAAGTTAAATATCTTTAGATTTGCAATGGGTTGATGCAGCCCCTACTCTGTAATTATGCTAGACCTTCCAGCAACTGTGACTGGTTTCCTGGGTTAGAAAACTTCTCCTTGCATCCGTTAACTCCTGCCCATCTCCACATTCAGGAGAGTCACACTTGGCAGTGTAACAGTAACCTTTGGACAGTGTATGTCTGCATACACAGGTATGCCAAACTGTTGAGATTTATACTTCCATTTCCCAGGTGCATCTGCAGGGTGACATCTGTCTACTGATGGTGAAAGACAAGCAGGAATAAATGCTGAAGGCTTTTTTATAAAAGTGCTGGTGCCTCTATATTTACGTAGCAGTGTGGCCTGATTACTCGGGAGCTCTGAGGCTTATCCCAAGATGATGATTTTTACATCAAAAGTAGATTAATAGAAGTCGACAGCCTCATGTCCATCCAAACACAGTGTGAAGTGATAATAAGTATAGAATTGCTAGTCAGTAGGGTCCCATGTCACATACTCAGACTAGATAAATGATGAATATGTAATGAAATTACATAGAATTGAGACAGATGGCTCTAGCTTTTGATAAATGCATATATCTTCACAATCAGATCATAATGCCAATGTGTGGAAGATCAATTGGGATATAACAACTTTGAAAATGAAAATCATTTCTCTGCTTTCACTTTCAGATGTGCATTTAAATCAGAATCAAGCTTAATCTAATTATAAAATTTTTTTTCATCATGAAATTAAACAAGAAGAAGAAAAGAAACCCCAGGAAAAAATACAGGGACATTTTCATCTTATTTTGCTTTGAACTGTAGTTATTTATCCTACTGTATATAATGAAATACCATCACCAAATAGAAAAGACAATTATTTTCTCTCCAATAAATGTTAAGATAGATTGATGGTCCCCACTATAAAAAGGACTAAATGAAATTCTTGACAACGTTTCAGGAAGATGTCATTTTGTTCCTCAGAACTCCAGTTATGAGGAAGCTTATAATATGGTCCACCTGTTATTGATAGGGATGTTTAATATTTTACTGACTATTTAAGGTGCAAAGTCCTTGAGATAAATCAACCTCTTCTTCTCTCTCTTGATTTTACTACTTTACCTTAGGTACATCTTCCAGAGAATTGACATGATTGACTAGGGACATGGTGTAAAAATTTTAATTTGAAATAATGTCATTACCTAAAAGTAAGGAATTTTGAGAACAAAATAATTATTAAGCTCATTAAATTCACAGTTTCTGCATATTGCAGATTAGTGAAAGAGTAATGGCAGCAACTCAGCACATAATTTTGCACAGTGGTTGTCACTTGCTTTGAATTTAAAGTCCTTGCTTGTGTAGATAAACAAATATATCTGCCCCTCATTTGCATGGGATTTAGGGTATCTTCAGGTGAAGTGGAAGTAGCTTGTGGCTTTCTGCAGTCTATATCAGCCAAACTTTGAGTACTAGATATAATAAAAAAAATACCAGCTGAGATCTGATGTGTTAGGTGGTGTACCAATACACAAAAAGAGTATTACGGGTATGAAGAGTTTATAACCTCTTGTCTTCAGAAGAGATTTCTTGAGTTGAGAGGGAGGAAATGGGGCACAGAATGGAGAAGCAGCTTTCCTAAAATGGGTAAAAGTAGTACTAGGTGGGAGTACTAGGGGTAGTCCTCTGTGCTTCATGGCTGTCTGCGATGCTCCCATAGGAAAAGCTTCAGTCAAGATGGTACCTTGTGTGGCTGCAGAGATCCTGAATCAGCAGCTGGTACAAGAGAACGTAAATCAGGTTTAGCCTGCAGTTTGGGGCTCAGCGCATAAATTGGCTTGATATCTTCTGGAGAGCAAGAGAGGATGATGCATGAGTTAATGCAGTGGCCTTGCATAAGGAGTATACAATTTATACTGCACTGAGGAACAAACAAATGAGGTTCACAGCAGCAGACTCTGAGTCTTTTTGCATATCCATTGGAAAAAAAAGTATGAGATCCCTTTTGCATTTAGCACTATCTAGGCTCAAGAAACAGGTGTTTCGTCAACTTTGAGTGTTTTTCCAAAGCCTCCCAAATGCAGTGGGAACCCTTTTAATTTCAGCAGTCTTTGCAGGCAGTATGAGCACCGCTGTGTATTGGCTCCAGTAGAAGTGGGGCAAAAGCCCTGCCCCTCTCAAGCAGGAGGGCACTAACTCTCCCAAGGGAAACCCTTGTTGATGTAGGAAGAATTTCTGCCTCGCAGGCTGCTGGCTACAGAGCCATCTGTGGTGGGTTGACCCTGGCTGGATGCCAGGTGCCACCAAGCCGCCCTATCACTCCTCTCCTTAGCGTGGCAGGGGGAGAAAATGAGGTGGAAAAAAACCCCTTGTGGGTCAAGACAAAGGCAGTTTAATAAAAGCAAAGGCCACACACGGAAACAAAAGGAAAAGGCAAACAAAGATCCCACTCCCCACCTCTCACCAGCAGGCAATGCCCAGCCACCTCCCGGGAAGCAGGGCCCCAACACGTGCGGCGGCTACTCCCAAAGGCAAACGTCGCAAACAACGAATGTCCCCATCCTCCACCTCCTTTCTCCCAGCTTTTATTGCTGAGCAGATGTCACATGGTATGGAATAGCCCCAGTCAGCCCTGGTCAGCTGTCCTGGCCATCCCCCTCCCAAGATCTCGGCACTGTGCAAGCACCGCCCGGCAACAGCCAAAACAGTGGTCTCACCTCCAGCCACCAACACACACACAGCAGGCTGCCACAGGGAAAACCAACTCCACCTCAGCCAGACCCAGTACAACCCCCATCCCTTATTCCGTATCATTTGTGTCATGCTCAGGGCCCACATAATTTAATACATACATATATATATACCTAACATACAAATTTGTACATTCTCATTAACTTCTGTCCCCTGTCC
>WAAD01006546.1:0-12972 GCA_013389945.1 Fregata magnificens
CTAGAAGGTACACCCATGACTGAGCATTTGATGGTGAGCCATGGAAATCAAAACTTCCATGCAGACACTAAGCAGAAACACTGTCCTGCACTTAACAGTCTTCACTGGAACAGTATGGGAAATTTTTATCACCCCTTAAAGATCTTCTGTGTCTGCTTCGCAGCACTAGTCCTTCCAGAGACAGACAAAATAACATAAAATATCCAGGTGCCATTGGAGGCTTTTCATATCATATGAACAAATATGAACTTAAACCTGGATATTCCATACGCATGCTGACTGTCCTACTCACAGGACGGGCCACCCCACACTCTCAGCATCTAATAGGGCTCTTATCTTGTAGCTCCGGTCACTTGGGGAGAATTAAGCAGCCCTGTGAATGTTGTTCTGTTTACAAAAAAATGTTATAGGAGACAGGAGGGGTTTTGTAAAATTTCCTAAAGTTTTCCCCAACTTCAGGTGAGTTAATCCAAAAGTGTAATCCACAGCAAGTGTCTTACACTTCATTTTTGCCTTTTTCACCCTTTCTGGCCCAGAGGTCTAAGACGACTTATGTGGTTTGTTTCTATCCTCTGTCCAAACTTCCAAGACTCATTTACCTGTGACTGAAGGGGGCAGCAATGCTTGTGGATGAAATTGTCATTACTCAGTTTCTGAACCACTTGTTTCCCAGACTGCTTGCTCACATCTGTACGCCCAGCGTCAATGGGCAGACCGCTGTACCATTGCTTTCTGCATAACAGAAAATATCACCCACTTTACCTTCATTGCTCCTCTGTCGTCTGGTTAACAGCAGAAAAGACCTTGTGACTAATGCAATGATTATTTATCAGCAACTTTCCCTCGTTGACTCTTCAAAACCTGGAACCTTCAGGTTTTGATACACCACATCTAGCTTAATTTGTGGTTATCGTGTGTAATAACTAATTACGTAAGTAAATGCAACAATAACAGAGTAGCATGATAGCATGGTAATAGTGACCTGCCATGCTTAAATTTTCAGCCCTGATTTTCCCTGAAAAATTCTGGGTAGCATAACCCATACACAAACCTGTATTAAATTGTCTTGATAGGCCTCACAATAGAAATTACTTGAAATATCGTAGGTCCAACTCTGCTCTCACATAACATCTATGCTCCAAAAATCAGAAATTGGTTCAGACTGAATATGTGACTTTTGCTGCAAAATAATAAACTCTCCTTACATTACTGGCCTATTATACACACATTTTACAATCTGAAGGAGCAATCTTTGCTAAAGAGAAACATAAGTAAGTTCTTATTTTGGCAGTTTTGTTCCAAATTATGTTGCAAGATAGCAGATGAGCAATTTTATTCATTGACAAATGGGTTTGATCGGACTAGTGCAATGGTTCATTAACCTCATGATAAGTTTGGGCTATCTCAGAAGTGTTCTTGCTGTGAATTTAGATTTGATGATGGCTGACGCATCAAGGAAACAAATTGCCTCATCTTTTAAAGGAAAAAAGGGGGGGTTTAAAGAAGTTAATTGATGTCTTTTAAATCCTCTAACTAATAAAGCAGTTTTTCTTCTATATATTGCTTTCTAATTCTTATGAGATGCATTAGACAGACAGAATGCCAGAAGCACAGATTACTTTAGTTCTGTTGTTACCAATTAGAGGGAGTCAAAGAACTCTGATTACAATTATCAGATTTTAATGAGCAATTGTCTGTCAAGATTTTTTCACAACTCTAAGGGTGCATGCACAATTTGTATGCAGCGTACAGGTACCCTTGTAGAGCGAGTTTTTCTTTAGATAATCAGTACCTGATTTTTAACTATTAGTTTTCACTGGGCATTTTGAATAACTATTTTTTGATCTCTTGGAAGAGCTACTACTTCTCTTGTTTAATCTAATAAAATATGGACTAACAAAAGATTAAAATCACAATAAGTCAGGAAAAGCAAATATTAAATTTACAAATCTGCTCATATAACCTTACATTGATTCAATCTGCTAAATGAAATTGGGCTGATCTACTATAGCCAAAGGTTCCCATGTCTAACTGATACTTTTTCTTCAGCCTGCCTCATTTTTAAAGGTAACTTAGTAGAGATGCTGGGTTTAAAACCTTAAAGTTCATGTTACAATAGCTATTATACTTATTTTCACTTATAGTAAGAAACACAGTGGAAAATGAGGAAATGCTAGCTTTAATGTTTCTAGATTAACCTACGAATAAATTCCCACTTCAACCTCCAGACGATTCAAAATGGACCTCTTCCATAATGGTGACCTTGTGCTACCTACTTCATCAGATGATACTTTTTTTTTGAAAGTACCTCTCCTTGAAACACTCTAAATGATGGCTGTTAATCAAGAAATTAATTATGGTTGTGTACTGAACAGGCTGTAGTTTAAGACCCATGCTTTATTTGATGAAGAAGTTGCAAGATATACAGTGAATGAGGCTTGCAGCTCTTTGTAACACCGAATGTCACGTATGAAGAAGCATGAGTGTGGAGGGGATAGCATTTTCACTGCTTATTCTGGATGATGGATGTAAATACCCTGAATCTCCATTTCGTAGCATCCTACTTCTGTCTGGTTTCTGTGTCAGAAATTCAGGCTTCTAGGATTGCCAAGTAAATTAGGGAGCTAATCGCTGTTCAGCATGAGTGCTCTGAATCTTTCTCTCAAGCACATAACTCACTTAGACTCTTAAGAAAAGGAGACACATGCTCAGTATGTGTGCGAATTTCTGTATTTTTCTCCCCCACCCCACCCCAGCTGCTTTTTAATTGTCTGGCCTATTTCAGCCAAAATTTACAGATGGGGTAGTGGTCTCAAGATTATGAAGGTCTGACATATCTTATGAAAATCAGAGACTCAGGAAAGAGCACCTATGAATGAGGGGAAGACAGCAATGTGAGTTCTCATTAAACACCAGAGAATCCACGTAGGAAGTGAAAAACAGGTTATGAAAGCCCCAACCATCTTTAAGCAAGGTTTACGAAACAGTAGAATATCCATTCATCAGCTATATTTGTCATGTAGGTTTCAAAAATTCAGCCACAAACTTTGTGTGTTCCTTTAGTTTGGGTTATTTTTCTTGATATTGAAGCATGATTTTTTTTTTCCCCAAAATTGAAATATTACAATTCAGTCTACTAAGATCTGATTGAATGCTTTATTTTTTGCTTGTATTATACAGAATAAGGATTGGTAAAAAAATCCAACCAGTTCTCCTTTTTTCATTCCTTTGAAAGCAACTCTTCATTGTCTTCCCAGACAACATTTTATTAAACATTAATATTTATGGTTTAATATTTAGCAAGGCTGAAAGGCTTACCTGTTTTTTACCAATAACCACTGTTTTATTCCTGGTCTAATGTATTCTTTAGAAATGTATGATGGCTCACTCCTGCCACCTTCCTTGGTGATAAACTAGATAAATCTTCACATGAATTCTGCTTTTATGGCTATTCTTGTCTTCTGTTTCTAAGTGATATAGTGCAGAATGAGGGTCTTCTTCTGTCACTGTCATTTTTACTGAGGAGGGTGCTATGCCATTAAATACCTCCATTAAAATAGATATGGTTGCTTCAGAAATAAGGCACTACTTGATTTGAGTTAATGGAAACACTGGTTCCAAAATGTCACCTTGCTACGAGGGCTGAAGTGGAAAACAAAGGAGCTATAGAAAATGAAGAGGCACAGATGTCAAATTCTGTCACCATTCAGTTAAAAATCTACGAGAACATAGTAGGAAACTTCATTGAAAATGCTAAGAGCGCTGGTAGGCCTTGAAAGAGTGGTTCTGAAGTGTCCTTAGACATGGCATGTTCTGTTTTGTTCTGCTTTCTGTTTGCTTTCTGTTGACATGTCAGGTTTAGACAGTTCGTAACCCAAGTATGCTTGGACACTGCAGATTCACCATCCCCTAGAGAATTCGTTTAGGCTGTGATTGAGTTTTTACTTACAAAATTGCAATTGCAAGTTGAAGATAACCCAGTCTGGTCAAAGAGCAGTATCAGCCCATCCGTAATGGACAGAATACATACACATATACGTAAGCCTAACTGAGGAGTTTTGTAGCAATAATGTGAAAAAGCACATTTTCTTATGGCTTTGTCAATCCATTGCAAATAAACATCTACTTTTTGTTCTCAGTTCTATGCTGAGATACAGCAATTTGCTTTTACAGCTATATGTAGGTTCCTTCAGCCATGAGTGTGAATACACAGGATTTGCATTGGACACATTTTAGCATGTCATTGGTGGGGTCTTGGTCCTACCATTCTTGATTAACAGAGCTGATGTTAAAAGAAAAAACAATTTACAGCTATTGTTGGTCAGCAGTTATTATCAGTCCTTAGAAAGACAGAGGAAACAGCGTCTTTGAATAGTAGCAATTTCTGGTTGATGACACCTTTAGAGTGTCACAGTTAATACAGTTCTTTATGTTTGGGTTCATATCTATAGACACACATTATTTCTGTGTCACCTATTCAGATGGGACTCATCTGCCCTATTTTAGCTGTGCAAGGATGACATGACCGTCCCAACTACTTTGAACACCTACTTTAGGATTAGACAGACTGTTCTGTGAAGGTGCCACTAGCTACATGAGACCTAAAATGTGTGTCTTCAATTTAGACAGCTAAAATTAGGTAGTGAGTCCTGCTTTCCCTGTAGTTACCTACCTATGCATTAGCACATATGAATGCATGAATGAATATCTACTTTGCATAGTGTTACCTCTTTTCAAGTTTTGGAACTTGAAAAGGTAATAAAAAAAATGAAAGAATATAATTTTATTGTTCATTCCTGCACAAAGTACTGACACATTAATGCAGGATTTTCCAAAAGCTGTGTTTTTAAAAGAAAAATGCTTACATTAATTCTTTAAGGTGGGAAAATTCCATTTCTAAATTTCTGAAATCTTGTTGAATTTTATAATAGAAGAAAAATACTGTGTTTTCTTATTGCCAGCTAATGTTAGCACCTCCCGCATCTCCCCTGTGACTGATGGACTACACACATTCAAATGCTCTAAACTCTGACAGTGCAGTATCATAACAGCATAACATTCCTTGAGCATTATGCATCAGATTAATTCAAAACATGCTTCTGCTTTTATTATTATTATTTTGGAAGCTAATGAAGCTGGATATCCAGCATAGGTCCCAAATACCTCAGATAGTTGTACAGATCCCACAGCCTGGCAACATTTATCATGGTACCATTTGGAAGGAGGGTAATCTTGTATTATCCCCACCTCACAGACATAAAAGTGGGGTTCTGAGGGCTTATTCAAAACAACTGCCTTAGCAAAAATACCTGACTTCATAGCTTCTGAAGAGAGAAAACATCCTCTAGATATGACGCAATAACTTTCTTTCCTTAGGCAAAGGTAACCATTATGAATATCCCCCCCTGAGAGAATGATGCCGTTTCTCAATGTAGTTATCTGAATGCCACTAATCTAGGGTGCACATGAGGCACTTTGATGAAATGGACCTGAACAATTAGTTTATGATTGTTCCAACAACCCATGCTTAAAAACATGTTTTCATATTAGTGTCACTGGCCATATAATTGGCTATATTTCTTTTCAAGTTGAGAATTAAAACTATTATTTCCTTCCTGTTGGTTGAGAGGGTTCTATTCAGGGTTTTTTTGTCATATTAATGGGACAGATTTTTAGGAATGAAAGGTCAACAGTTTGAATTGTCACTCAACTAAATTTGTCATTCTTTAAATCTGTCAAAAGTCAGTGTTCTGCTTTGAAGAAATATTATGTCTAATTATAAAAGTCCACGCTAATAATCTTTGAAAAAAAATTCTTCGTGTTCTGAAGAAGCAGTTCAAACTTTTTGATTAGTTCTTCATTTTTTTCAAAGAGTTGTTTCGATTAATATATCGAGGAAACATTTGTGAATGGGGTTATGTCCAATGGCATCCTTCAAGGATTCGTTCTAGACTGTGTAATTTTTTTGCTGACACAGAAGTGACTGAATTAGTAAATTAAGAAAAGCCGCATTATGCCTGAAAAATTGTCTGTGTGACATAGTTAAATGGTTGCAACAGGAAAGGACAAATTTTAATAAAGCCAAAAGAAAAATAATTGACATGGGAAATAGGAATGAAGGTCAGACCTAAAGAAGTGGGTCTGCGAATCACACAGAGAAATGCTGGCAAGATGGATTTGTTCAATTCAATACTGGTAGCTCAGCTTTGATTACAGAAATACTAACTTTCCACTGACCAAAGTCACAGGCAGCATGCACTGGTGCCTGCCTGCACCTGCCTGTGTAGGCAGCTCTGACCCCTGGGTCTATTCAGCCTGGAGAAGAGAAGGCTGAGGGGGGATCTTGTCACTGCTTATAAATATCTGAAGGGTGGGTGTCAAGAGGATGGGGCCAGACTCCTCTCAGTGGTGCCCAACGACAGGACAAGGGGCAATGGGCACAAATTGGAACACAGGAAGTTCCACCTGAACATAAGAAAAAACTTCTTTACTGTGAGGGTGACAGAGCATTGGAACAGGCTGCCCAGAGCGGTTGTGGAGTTTCCTCGTCTGGCAATATTCAAAACCCGCCTGGACGCAGTCCTGTGCACCCTGCTCTAGGTGTACCTGCTCAAGCAGGGGGGTTGGGCAAGATGACCTCCAGAGGTCCCTTCCAACCCCAACCATTCTGTGATTCTGTGATTCTGTCACCTACCTGCAGCCTCAGACTGTGCTAAAGGAGTGGAAGAGAAAGTGGAGCATCTCCTTTCAGATGCACAGAAAGGGCAAACACTGCAGTCGCCAACTCCAGTAATATGCTCCTGAGGGGATGAGAGCAGAAGCAGATATGCAAAATTAATAAGATCTTCAGACTTTGGTCCCTTCTTTATCTGTAAGAGACACATAAGGAAGATAACTTTCTCTCTATTCTTCTTTGATAAGCATATTAATAACCTCAGATTACCCAAACTGAGATGGATGTCACACTACCAACGGGTATACATTTCACACGATTTCAAGTTAGACATATGTATGCTTCCACATACACCTCCAACAGATTATAGCTTAAGCCTTTCCAGCAGGCTTACTTTGCTAATATTAAAGACAGGTACAGTGATAAATAGCTTCATGAATACAGAGAAATCTGTGGAAGCTATGAAGCTGCTGTCGGTAGAGATAGATTGAGTAATAACTCTGTTCTGAGAAACGCAAGAAGGAAAGTGAATGGTGATATATTAACTCCAATGAACATATACTGTTTAACAAGTATAGCAAATGAAAGCAAATAATACATGAAAACTGCTACGCCTTAAATTTAGTGCATAGAAAACTGCAGATTAACTCCATAGTAGTGGAATAGTAAGTGAAGAAGCTGAAGAGTGACAGGTTATAATGGGCGGTGAGGATAGAAATGGACCTGATTACGAATGTCTCGATGTCACAGAGCCTTAGACACAAGGGAAACTAGATTGGCACTTGAAAACTGGGTAAAACTTTTCTGTGTAGCTAAGGGGCCTGTTATGTGTTACACTCATAGCACGTGGTGCTTAACTTATGGCTTTGTTCCACACTGAAAATGAGTCATAAGTGCTGCTTCAAGCTGTTTTGATTCTGATGACAACTCCGAAAATATAAAGCAACCAGGAGCTCCCTACAGCAAGCTGTTTCCTGTCCAAATAATATGTCAACTTATCTAACCTCCAGGTTTTCTGGCCTGACAGACTTTTGTGGATTTTCTCAGGCCCTAACACCAAAATCTCACTTTTGAGGCTAACTTCAAAAATCTCAGCACTTCCAGAACTCAAACTGTGCAGGGGACGTTGAGAAGAGCAAAATAAATGAGCGGTGATCTATGAAACTCTTTGGAAGACTCTGAGCTCTTGAGATCCAACATCACTGATGAGTTTAATTTACACGTTTTTTTCTCTACTGTATCCGCCTACCTGAACCCTTTCACAAACAAGAAAAGGAGTAGCCTGGGTGGAAATGTTTGACCTTTCAAGTCTCAGAGAAGCATGTGTATTGCACCGAGAATCCCTGCAGGGTTTCCTCTGCTGTTCATGTCTGGATTCCCCATTGAGTATGGCTTTAATCAGTCATTAAACACAATTCATTCACAGATTCATCGTGTCTGAAGCGAGAACGGACTACTGGATCATTTGGTCTGGCATCTTCATACCATATGTCATTAAAGTTTGCCAGTTTACTTCTGTACTGAGCCTAGTAAGTGGAATTCATTTAAATTGTACCATTTGAAAAGGTATTTGCAATATCTGAATGCAGAGATATTAAGATGAAGTAATACATTCTACTGGTTGGCGCTGTGTTCTGGATTTCCTGTGCTAATGCTACCTAGCATTTTCTTTACTAATCATATTGAAACACTATCATCAAGTCACCTACCATTCCTATAGCTCATGAGATAAAAAAAAAGTCTCCTTTTTCCAGAGCTTCCTCTATGATTCTGCAGTGTCGCTTAGTTTTTCAGTGCCAGTATGCAGAACACAGTACAGGATTCCCAAATGTGGTGACGATTCCCCATTGAAAATACCTTGTAAGATCTATTAGGTTCCCATACTTTATCTGTTGTTATATGTATTTTTTATAACTTCACATGTATCATCACCAAGGCATGAATTCACACCATTTTGGCAAAGATTTCTTCACAGTTCCATCTTGATTGGAATTAACCATAATTCTACGAATTCTAACCATTGTTATACTTTCTGTTATTTTGTTTAGGACTCATAGATCAGCTGCTTAAGCAATTAGCATTTTTTAAATCATCTGGAATTTTTATAGTATTCTAATAATTATTTAAGACACACCAGTGGGTAAGAGATCGCATCAGACAAAACTTGGGTGTGAGCCTGTACGTTTTAAAATACTTACCCCTAGTGGATGTTGTTTCATGTCTTCTTTGGTCATGAATGGACTGAGAAGTACTCAGAAAGGAACATGGATATAGCTGAGAAGTACTACTGATTTCTCTACAGTGTTATTAACAGTTTTTCCACATCCATCTAGTAATTCACCCAAATGGGTTCTGTTTTTTATTTTTGTTACTCACACATTAAAAAAAAAAAAGTCTCCTGTTTGGTATGTGTATTTGTTACTTGTTGCAGAAAAAAATCCAAAATATTTTTTTTATATTTTCCATGCCTAATATCTTAAAATGATAAAATGAGACTTTTGTTTAAATTTAAATGTGTTATATATTCATAACATGTCATGTGTTATTTCCAGTGGGATTAATCTGACCTAACTACATTTGTCCAAAATTGAAGTATTCAAAACAGAGATAGTCATTCAAGTCTTCCTTATTAGTTAATGGAGAGTAATAGACAACTCTGTTTGATGTAATGAATTAGAGCTATGGGAAGAGTTTTATGTTTCTTAAACATTCACTCACCAAACGTAACCTGGGTTTTTCAGGTTTGGACTCAAAAAATATAGAATCTTCCCAAACCCTCTCCCAAAGTCAATCTCTATTGTGATTTATATGTGCATATAAATGTATTCCTCTCCCAGCACTTTACAGACATTTAAAACATGACCCTGGAAGCTTCACTGAGGCCTGGTTTTCCTCAGTGGAGCTCAGGGTATGAAAGTGGGAACCCATGAGGCTTCTGCAGACAAGGCACTGCTTTGGATTTGAAGTCTTTACCAGAAAAGACATTTTTTCCAGCTTTTCTGATGGCATATGAATCGCTTGTAAGCAGAATCCAAGACTTCTCCAGTCTAAGAAAAAAATCAGCATATGCTAGAGCCACAGAGGAAGCTTCAGTCTTTTCATCTAAGTTTGAACAAGTTCAAGAAAGGCTTCAGAAGGAGGTGCTCTGGACTTTTGTTTACTCCAGCCAAATGACCCCTCTGGCCACTTATGCATATTCTCCTTTCTCAGCCTTCCTTTTCTGATTTCTCCCCTCCTTCAATAGAAAAGTATTAAAAAAGTCCTTTACAAACCTCTGTCTACACAGGCACTGGACTGGCTCAATGATTTCTAATCCTATAATTTTGTGCACGCAGAGTGCCTCATGCAGTAGAGCTTTTACTGCTTTGTAAGTGGTTCCGTTTTAAACTCTCTTACTCCTCCAGTTTAAGGTTACCCTGTACTTGAAAACACCATCTTAATTATACCTCAATAGCAACTTCATAGTTTTTTGTTCCTCTTTCAAGAGTTTGAAATGAGTGCATAACTACTCCCTGAGGTTCTCTCTATTAGCCTAGCACAGAACTGCTCGTCTTCATTTCAGGTGTAGACTTTTGAAGGAGACGGCAGCTTTCAGCAACCGTTAGTCACGCTGAATCCATTGAGTACAAGGACTTACGTGAGAGTTAAGTGGTGCCAGAGGACTTGGGCCAGGTCACTGCTTCCAAATGAGTCGTTCTCACACGACTAATCCCGTTGACTACCAAAGGGAAAGATGCCCAGTTTGAGGAGTGCCAAGTGAAATCCTGACAGGTGATAGAGCTGTCTGTGGTACTTGTTAGCATCAAACGTACATTTTAATGAGGGCTTTCTCTCTGTGAATAACTGCCCCATTTCCCACAATTTGAAGATGATTATTTCAAGTGGGTTAGACTGTACTTGCTCATACTGCTTCTACACAGTCTCATGGGACAGGAAAGAAGCAAAGTTCAACACCCAAGGTCGAGATGCCAAACCTGAAATATAAAACAGCAGAAGTTTCATAAGGGAAGGAATGTCTTTTACTGTCCAATTAACCTAATAAACTAACAGTTTAGGAGTAAATGCAAGTATATACTTACCACATTGTTCTTGAGGGATGAAGATTGTGACCGCTGCTGTTTTTAAACAGGGCCAAACCTTGTAATCCGTAATCAAATGTTCCTTTAAAGTGATTATGAGCTCCTGAAATTTAGTCTATTATGTCTACACCAAGTTCATGGCCCCTGAAAGAAAATATCCTCCTCACCTAGCTCAGATTCCTCACTGGGGGTCACCTTTATCGTTATATTTGTCATTAAATATGTTTGCATTTTTTCACTCTAGCACTCCAAGGCCCCAAAAGAGGTCATTGTACTTGACTTTCTGTGAGCCCAGAAGAGCTTGTGATCTAAATAGGCAAATTATATATCCATTTCGAGTGACTATCTTGACCTTTCTCAGATTGCCAACTTCCCAGATGCCTTTGTGGCAATGACTCTCCTGCTGGGCTAATTACCTCTAATTGTGCTGTTCCTGTTATCTTGACAGGCTCAATTTTTGCCATAAAATGGCCTCATATGGACATGAGTGAGGTAAGAAATCTTGTTCCCAGACTGCTGTCACTTCCTTGCTAGGACAATTGCTCTATAAGTTACTTTGGTAATTGTTCTGGAAGGGCAGTTTAGTCAGTGCAGTCTGGATACCTTAAAAGAAACCTACACCCATTTAATAGCAAAAGGAATCGACTGACTTTCAAATGTCAATAGAGTTTTCCAAGTATGTCGTAGAGTTTACAAAACAAATCTACCCCATTTCGGTTGTAAGAAATGTGAAGAGCTTCATTACAGAAAACAGTGTTTCTCATGTTTTGTTCTTTCACAACAGGTAAGAAAAGAATTAGAAATGTCTCATCCAGGCTACGTCAGGACTGACTCTGTTCAACATACGTGTTCTGGATAAGATTGCAAATGGCAGTGGAGGTGCTTGGCGACCTGTGTTATTCAAGGCATTCAGATTATTCAGGATAATAAGAAACTACAGAATAAGTAGGGATAAATGACGAATGACAATGAAATTCAGCATTGATAAATGCAAAGAAATGCACTTGAGAGAAAACAGTCAACTTTACATGCACAATGATCAACTGACTTGCACTGTCAGAAATTAGATCCTGAGCTTATAATCAATACTTAGCTGAAAACATCTGATCAGTGTTTCGGAGTGATTAAAAAACAAAGCGAATTTTGGTAGTTATTAGGAAAAGCATAGAAGACAATGAAGAAAATGTTGTATTTCTTTATTAAACTATCATGTGTCTATACCTTGAATAGTACAATTCTGGCTCTCCTTTTCGGATAAGATATACTACAAGTAAAATGGGCCCAGAGAAAATCGACAAAGGGTGGTCAAAGATGTGGTATGGTTTCTGTGTGAGGAACAGCTAAATGGACTAGGATCCTTTAGTGTGGAAAAAAGATGACTGAATGTGATATGATGGAAATCTACATAACCTTGAGTGTCATGGGATGGACTGTTAACTGTAAATAGGGATTGACTGTTAGCTGTCTCCTCCAGCGCAAGGACTAAAATGCAGTCAGTGACGCTATGAAGTAGTGATACAAACCAGAAACCAACCCTTCTTTATACAGAGCGTGTAAAGTTTTTGAGCACATCTGTGGACTCCATGCTTCTGGATGCTGCAGATGTTAAAAGAGTATGCACAGGTTCAAATACTAACATCACAAATCCATAGAAGGAAAATCCAGTAAAGTCTGTTAACTACAAAAGCACACTCTTTTCCCCAGAAGTCCCTGAACTGCAGTTTCCATGGATGTATCACGGCATCTTGGCTTGTATTCTTCCCTAAACATTTGCTGTGGGATGTTGTCAGAGACAGGATTCACAGGATTATATGGTCCTTCTGCCTCTCTGTGTGGCTCTTCTTATGTTCTCACCCTTGTGTTTTAGTCTGGGCTAAAATAATTGTTCCACCGGCATAGTCAGATTTTGAAAGTGCTGCTCTTGTCAGGGGGAAAAAAAAAAAAATATTGCCTTGATTTGTCTGTCCATCTCCTTCCATACTGTATATCACCGCTGTCACAAGGTTTATATCCTTCAGGAGATGGGTGATTATTTGTGCTTGGTTGTGTGTTAAATTGGATGATTCCAATGCCAGCTATCTTCTCCTTCCTGATCGCTAGACAGAAATAGCTGTGCCCTCTGTTTCAGTGCACCTAAGGAGTAAACACACATCCGTCCTGGATTTTTGCTGGGGGTGTTTGTACCCCTGGTGTTAGCCTGCCCAGAACAGGTTTGTAGAG
>WAAD01006546.1:13057-28534 GCA_013389945.1 Fregata magnificens
TATGGGCTGGCTGTACAACTAAAACTAGAGAACTATCCAGGACTGTAAACTGTGGCTGTCCTAATGAGACCTGCTGTATTTTTGCCAGTTTTGCTGATTGCCACCTTCACTGTTTCCAGCACAAAAGCTATAAGTGAGCTCAGCAGTTCTGATATCTGACACACCAGCATTTCATCTGAGATCTCCTGAGCTAAAAGTCTGAGTAACTCTGTCTTACACTAATGAATCACACTCATTACAGACAAGCATAGAGGAAACCTCAAGCACTCAATCCCCAAAGAGGTTACATGAAGATCTCATCTGTCTGACACCTCTGCTAAAAAGATGCCAACCTACCTTTCAAAAGAAAGAGAATATTAAAACCGTCTTTCTCAAACTCTGTCTCCAAGTTGCACGAGTGCAACCCAGGTGTGATCTCTCTTGTACAGTCTCAATAAGTCTTGGCTTATTTAAAAGAGCATGTTTAAAGAAACTAATGTGACACAGCACAGGTGAAGTAGCCCACTGATTTTAATAGGCTGAATAATAATTGCGTACTGCTTTACTTGGAAAGCATCAGGTGGCTTTGGTGAGGAGAGCTTCGGTCCCTGGGAATGAACACCCATGGACACATTTCCAGCATTTTAGAGTGTTGTGCAATCCCAAAAGTCTCACAGAAAGAGTTCATTTTTCCGTAGTACTGACAAAGAACTTTAGAATTGTATGAAAATACAAATTCTTATATTAAACTACCCTTCCAATGAAATTCTTAAGCCGCTGCAATCAACAACAAAATTTCTTATTCCCTTTTTTCCTCTTCTTGCTTGGCCAAAAGCATAAACCTAGTCCTTTATAGCAACCCTTGTGTTATGGATTTGAAGAAAAAACATTCCCCACTCTTTTACCTGGGAGAGCAGATGACAACTTCCTATATTTTCTCATGCCACATAAGCAGCATGTATTAGTGTCAGGCAGAAGGTGTTCCTGGGCTGGAAAATCTCCAGTAATCACAGGAGAAAGCCAGGGAGTTAGTCAGAAAGGCAGCGATGACAGAATGTTTCTTTATTTCTCACAGCTCTTAGGTCATTGCATTGCTTCATGCCTACCCATTAAAAAGATGTAGTCAGTTTGACCTCCTGAGGCTTGAAAGCCTGCTTTCAGAGCCATGCTATGTTATCCTGCAGTAGTTTGAATCTGTCAAATAATGCTTCATTACAGAAATATCACTGATGGAATATTATATAGAGAAATATCAGGTTTATTAAAGAATAGTTTCCTCTTGTGGAATACTGTGTTGTCTGTCTGCCTCAACTCTTTCTTGCAGTGTTTTCAGGAAGAGAACTTGCCAAAAATACTTAAGGTATTAGATCTTGCTGATAAATAATCTCAAACTGTCAGGAAGAGTGATAAAGACCCTGGGATAAAACTGCCCATAATCAGCAGCCTTGTTTGCAACCTCAGGAAGCAGCAAAGGATTTAGTGGGTCTGGACACTGAGCAGACCCTTTCCTTGGAGACTCTTTTGTTCCTTGTACCTGTTCTCCTGCTGAGCACCAAACATCAGTCAGCGAGTTTATAGCCTCATCAAACTCAAACACTTGCTTCTAGGTTTTAAAAATACCAACTGTTGCCTTCCCTCAGGAGACAATGTTTTGCAGAGCTCATAGAGATTCTGAAATGCGAAACTGGGGCTGATTTGAGAGTATTAGTCAGAAGCTCAGCGGTCTAGTTGGAGTTAATTTTACATTAAGAGTGAAGAACAAAGTAAAGACATAGAAATATGATGCAGGTTTTATGGGATCATGGGAATAAAAATACTTTGCATCTAAATACCGAATGACTTTAAGTAAACCACTTAGATGATATGGTAGGTTTTAGGACTGCTTTCTTATCCTATCATTTTCCTTTTTTCCAGTGTTCTTGTTTTTCATGAAGAAAAAAACTGTCTCTCCTAATTGAAAATATGGATTTGCACGGAGGTAAAATAGGGAAGAATTTTGTCCTTAAAGATTTGGCCGCCAAATAGGTGTCTTTTTGTGAATAACAGAAGAATTATCAGCTCAAACCTTGATGCTTGGCAAAACATTTTCATTTAGGTACCATTTGTCAAAAATTTCTATTGTGTCTAGCAGTCGTCTCTGAGCTCACCTGAGCAATTTTGACTATTTTAGCACACTGTCTTACTTAAGTCCAGGCTGATCATGTAGAAGACCACTATTCAAACAGAGTGCAAGGGACAAGATCTCACAAGGCGTGACTGGAGGAGTGAGACCAGAGAAACCGGACTATGAACTGAAAGTCCTGAGAGGAGGCAACTGCGTGGTTTCCTTCTGCTTCCACTCTTTCACAGCTGTAAGTGACATATGACATCAGCAGACATAGAAGCAAACATGAGAGCATGCTTCAGGTATCATAAGCGTACCTCAGCTTTTCTTGCCTCTCCCTGTCATGCCAAACTACAGTCCCTCCTGCCGTATAAATCTATGTCATCACTAGTATAATCCCAGACCCATGCCTATGCTTTGGTTACCTGTCTTCTGCAGCCATATCCCTATTCTGAAGTTAAAGATCTCCTAAACCCTACCATCAAATCCTTATGAAATCTAACCCACAAATTATTTGTTAACATTATCATTACTCTTCTAAGGGAAAAAACCAAAACCAACCAACCAAACAAAACCTCATTTTTTCTCCCTGTCCATTCAAGCTATCGCTATTCTATAGACCATGTTAAATGTGCAAGGAAGAGTCATTTCTACAGTGCTGTAGGATTCTTAACGTTACCAAGACAGTGTTATTCTTGACTTAGGGTTGTTATTTGGGTCCTCAGATAATGTAATCATGGTTCTGACATAACTTTTCTGCAACAGGTGAGTAACTGGCAAAAGTAGAACACAAAAATCTAGAAGCAGCAAATGAACTCTAGTGGGTCTTTCTTTAGAGGGGCATGGCATGCACGCCCAAGAGAAGGATAGTCTAACACATTACAAAGAACTAAGACATCTCAAACAGCATTCAGTCTGGATTCACTTAATTTAATTTGTGTGAGAGGATAAAGAGTACAGCTAAGATACACAAATGTAGGTGTGTATGTTGAGGTGTCTAAGTGTTACATGGGGTGTTTAAGGGTATTATAGTCAAGGGACCCTTAATCAATAATCTCAATGAAGTTTTTTTGGGGGGGATGGTTTGTTTTTGTTTTGGGCTTGGGTTTTTTTTTTTTTTGGTCATAAATGACCAAATACAGATTGACAGAGATTATTAGTTTTCAAAGCTATCCTTGGGTGCATTGACTAGAGATACTGAGACTGAGATACCCCAAATTCCTAATGTCATTTGATATGAACTAAGGAGTCCAAAACATTAGCTTGGTCTTGGCAGCTATGCTATAGAACATATGGAAGATCCATGTCCTTCTGGACCAGCAGATGGAGATATGCCAGGATAATATAGGGCATTTCAAACGTCACCCTGTGCCCATGCGTGAGTAAACAAGTCAGGCCATAGATCGCCAATTACTATAAAAGATCTTAGACTTACAGCTGTCATGTAGATGGCTATGTATAGAAAATGTACTCCAAAATGCAGGTGTCCGAGGGTTCTACTTAGTTACTCAAACATAGATATCTGATGCCATTTCAGATTTCCTAGGATCTGACATCCATCTGCCCTTCCACAAAGGTATGGTTCTCCCATGGGTCTTGCATTACACCTTCCAGGGCTGCGCAGATGTTCTGGATACCCCAGGGCATTTCAAATGACATTAAATGCCTGGTTTTAGGCAACTAAATCAAATCCTAAGTGAAGGCTGTATGTGTCCCTATTATCTGAACTATCTATCTAGACTTTCCTTATCCTCAACATAATAATTTCAAAGTACAGTTCATCTGACCAAAAGAAGGTGCTTATGTTAGAATATGATTAATAACTCCTGTTTTTTCTTCCTTGCATTTTGTTTTGGTCATTTATGCCTACTGAAAGTAGAAATACAAGGCTACTCCCTCGATTAGCTACTGATTTGATTAGGAGGCATTTCAAACATCAAGTCCAAATGTAAATGACCATATAAGACAAAGGCCAACAGGTACAGTTGTACCTGCCACTCAGGTACAGTTAGTGGTTACAGCTGAGTACAGACAATAAGATTTATATATGTGAATGGAAATAAAATCTAGTGAAGAATGCTTTGACAGGTTTACGTTTTTGTCTGTTGTGGTGAATAGGCCATTGACATCCAATTATAAGCACTATATCAGTTTATTTAACTCTACATCTGCCTAGTAGAGCTACTCAAATCCAGCAAAACAGAACTAATCTCTTATTGCTTATAAATCACTGAAGTCTTTAGACCCTCTGTTCCAGTTTCACTTTTTTTCTGTTTACTTAACCAGTGCAAGAATCAAAATCGTGTAATGACAAATGAATCTCCAGATTCTGAGCTCTCTTTACACTTGTGCAAGTAACCTCAGCATTTCATCACAGCAATCTGTCACTTTTTCCTTTTACTTGGGAAATGAAGTGGCACTGATGGCCTGAAAACTTGGCAAAAAATATAGTAGGAATAATACTTGTAGCTTCAGCTTTTGCAGTTAAGTACTGTGTATTGTTGTTAATATCTACTTTTATTTTTTTGAAATACAGAGCAAGCCAAATTGAATGATTAATCTTTGACCTGTATCTGTAGGAAGCAATTTGAACAACCCCTTTTAAGAAGTCTAGCCTTCTCTGTAGCATGCACATAACTTTCATTAACATTAAATAGACTTACATGTGCACACCAAGGCATAAGCTTCTAAGTAGATATTAATTGGTTAAGAAATGATTCACTATTTCTTCTCCTTGCAGTTAGTGTTTGGGAACTCACTTGTGGCTTGCTACCTTCACAACTCTTTGAGGGTGTTATTCATTTTCCTTTAACTATTTAAATGACAAAATTTCTTCAGTGACCTGTGTCAGTGCATGCAGCCATTTAAAAGGCAATAGAAGAAACAAGTTTCAATATTTAACATCAAGAGTCTACACTGTCCCCATCTCCCTTTCTAGACCAATTCCTGTAAAATATCATCAGTATCTCAAATCAACGCTGTTTGACTGGTAAGTTCAGAGGAAAGTAATTACAGGTCTGCAGTCAATATTATTTTCCAGTTGTAGAAAAGAGTTTGGAAGCAAACATAGCTCTATTCAAAATACACTGTTCTTTCCTTGTAGCAGTTAACCAATGCAAAATGCCAAGCTGTGGCAATAAAGCAACTTAGTAGTACAAGGACTAGAATTCTATATTAAGCATGCCATCTTAATGGGCCACTTACTTACAAATAGAATTTGCTTTATTGTCCCATTAGATTGCCATTGGGACTGAGTTCAGGATTCCCAACTAGCTTTTAAAAATCACAGCCTTAATCTAGCCAGGTTGACCTTTGTAAGTGTTTCAGATCAACCTTTAAAGAATAAGAGTCCAAAGTGCAAGTATTTGCCAGAACTCAAGTTAATGGTTGTTGGACCTGCTTTGCTTGCACACAAGTCCGGAATGCTGCATTTCAAAATTAGAGGAACTCCCTATGTCTGTTTGCACTTACCAAATTGTGACTGCAGAAAATTTCATGTGAAGCAACTTCTTCCTTTGCCTACGATGTCCTGTAGCTCTCTACTGTGTTCCTTTACCTTTGGGCAAGCTGAGTTATTTCTGCAGAACTCCTACTTCTTCCTGCTCTGACTTCTGCATCTGCAGAAACACCACATAACTAGGCATTGGAGGTGAGATTCATGATGAACATCATGCATCCATCAATGATGCATCATTTTGCCTCATTTAGAAGTCCATGATGCAGACATCCACATTGGATCCTGTTTCCCTGGCTCTCCAGGAATCAGCAGCTACATGATGCAAAGCACGTCACACCTTTAGATATCACTTTAGGGTAAGACTACAAGCATCCTAGGAATGCTCTGAGCAGGAGGTCTGACAGGAGGACCTTCTGAGGTCCCTTCCAACCTAAGTTATCCTTCAGTCTTGTGAACCTATGAAAGCCAGTTTGCCTATTTCTCTCTTTTGACTATAATAATAGTCTTACTGGTTAACTCAGACATGGCAGTTTTTACTTCTTTTGGGAATTTTCAAAATAAGAGAAAGATTTTTGGGGACTGTGCTGTCAGTTTAAAAATTAGGCAGCAGGCTTTTCCTTGCATCCAGTTGATATTATTTAAAATGAAATCTTCATAGAAACATTTGCTTTTGGAACTGATGTTTTCTAATGTTGCAGATGTGCAAGGGAGATGAGCTTTACATCCATCTCTTTTATGTTGGGCTTTTGGTTCAACCATGCCAAGGTTAACTCTAGAATCAGGGATGTTTGTCCATCTGATGCATACTTATCTTTCTCCTGTATTTATTTTTCACTTCTCTTTGTTTATGTTAAATGAATGCTGGCTGGTACTGTCAGGCCCTGACAGTGCTGTAGGCTTAAATGTAAAGAAGGCAGAGCTGACTATTTTTCCCTTTGGGGGTTACCCTTTGGCCTGCAGGCAGTTCTTTTAAAAATAGCTTCACTCTGCCTGATGCCATTATTATCACAGATACAATTCCCGACTTGACTGTCCAGATCAGAAATGAAACCCCTGCGTTCAAAAGCAGCATGCTGCACGCACTGCTTTCCTGTTGTGTTCAGACAAGTTCTTTCCATAGGCTGTGTGGCAAGATTTTGTGGGTATTGTTTTGCTTGGTTTCTGTATAGTTGATCGTGCTTGTCATACAAGAGAAAAAGCTGAGGGCAAGATGCTAGTAAGCCTGGAATATATGCGTATAAAACTGATGTTCTGCTTCCCTAGGTCTGCTCAGACAGTGTTGGCAGGCTGGTGGCACTTTCATTTGTATTTCTCAAACAGAAAAAGAAAGGAAAACAACAAAACCAACCTGGTAGTTGAAACATACTATTGGGAATGTTTCTGCTACGGACTCCTATTAGCTCAGACAAGTAGTTTAAGATCCCTGCCCCAGTTTAAGCCTTTAATAAAATGGACATTTGCTTATTTTCAAACCAGAAAGTCTCACTGCAATCACCAGGAGGGATGCTATATGCAGGTGACATGACCTGTTCCCAGAAGTTGCCACAAGTTTACTGAGCACTTGAGAAAATGGACAGTTTCATCCCTTTCTAAAGAGTGGGAAGGCCAGGCTCATTACTGTAAACTAAAATTTGTGTTTTCAGCTCCACTCTGGGATATGTTAACTCCCATTTTTAATAGAGATTAGGTAAGAATCATAAAATTCATATGGATGGTACTGTAAGTTTCTGATACCACTGACCTGGTCATCGAAAACTGCAATGTGTATTAAAACAGCAGAGGTTTCCCATCTGTGTAGAAACTTAGATCAAAGGCACTGTTCATATGTTTAAATACGTGCCACAAAGATATTTCAGAAGAAGCCCTTCTTCAATGATTTTCCAACTTGGTACAGTGCTGGAAAAGGAGAGCTGTTGGTGAACTCCTCAGGTCCCACAGAAGAGATGACTGGTGATGGAATAGTCAGTTGAAAATGATTTGGACACAGTGATTTTGAGGCTTAATTTCTCTCTCATCCTTTTTTTCCTAGAGGTTCGTTCACAAAAAAACAAGAAATGAGGGTTTGAGATTTAAGTCCCTGAAGCACAGGGAGTAAAAATTCAAGTTCATTTAAGTGAGTGCTGGGTTTATATTTACAGTTGTATGCAATTCAGTACACTACAACTATACTGCAAAGCCTACGTTCTTCATAGGGATGTTTTGAGGTTTAATCTTTGTGAATCATGATGAGATCCTTAGATAAAAGATGCTATGTAGTATTCCGTAAGGCCTCAGGCATGAAAGCATCATTAACAATTTAACAATAAAAAATATGGTTACCCTAGAGGCTGTCAGATACCTCTGGTAGTAGAAATACCTACACAGATAGGTACTGTAACATTGACTGAATAATTTATTTGATGAATTTCTCAGTATTTTTAAATACATTTGACAAAGTCTTTCATTATTCACCTAACTTGCACATCACTGTTAAACTATTATCTCATGAATGCAAAAGCTGTTTACCCTAAAAAGAGCTTATTTCATTAAAGAAAATTAAGAAGTCGCTTTGCAATGCCATCCAATATCAGCATGTCAGCATCTGACACTCTCCTGCACAACATCCTTGTCTCCAAATTGGAGAGACATGGATTTGATAGGTGGACCACTCGGTGGACAAGGAATTGGCTGGATGGTCGCACTAAGAGTTGTGATCAACAGCTTCATGTCCAAGTGGAGACCAGTGATATGTGGCGTTCCTCAGGGGTCAGTATTGGGATTGGTGCTGTCTAACATCTTTGTCGGTGACATGGCCAAGCTGTGAGGTGTGGTCAACATGCTGGAGGGAAAGGATGCCATCCAGAAGGACCTGGACAGGCTTGAGAGGTGGGCCTGTATGAACTTCATGAAGTTCAACAAGGCCAAGTGCAAGGTCCTGCACAGGGGTCGGGGCAATCCCAAACACAAATACAGACTGGGGGAAGAATGGATTGAGAGCAGCCCTGCAGAGAAGGGCTTGCGGGTACTGGTGGATGAAAAGCTGGACATGAGCTGACAATGTGCGCTTGCAGCCCAGAAGGTCAACTACATCCTGGGCTGCACCACAAGAAGCATGACCAGCAGATGGAGGGAGGTGATTCTGCCCCTCTACTCCACTCTTGTGAGACCCCACCTGGAGTACTGTGGTCAGCCCTGCGGTCCCCAACATATGGGGACATGGACCTGTGGGAGCAGGTCCAGAGGGGGGCCATGAAAATGATAGAGGGACGGAGCACCTCGCCTATGAAGACAGGCTGAGAGAGTTGAGGTTGTTCAGCCTGGAGAAGACAAGGCTCTGGGAAGACCTTATAGCAGCCTTCAAGTACTTAAAGGGGGCCTACAGGAAAGATGGGGAGGGACTCTTTATCAGGGAGTGTAGTGATAGGACAAGGGGTAATGGTTTTAAACTGAAAGAGGGTAGATTTAGATCAGATGTTAGGAAGAAATTCTTCACTATGAGGGTGGTGAGGCACTGGGACAGGTTGCCCAGAGAAGCTGTGGATGGCCCCTCCCTGGAAGTGTTCAAGGCCAGGTTGGATGGGGTTTTGAGCAACCTGATCTAGTGGCAGGTGTCCCTGCTCATGGCAGGGGGTTGGAACTAGATTTTCAACTAGATTTCAACCCAAAACATTCTATGATTCTATGACGACCAGCGAAAAGTTTTCAGAGTTTCACGTAACTAGGAAAGCTGTTCAGAGAACATGGAATGCTTACCCAAACTTTGTAGTAAGGGATATGAACTATTATAGATATTTTGTAAAATTTTCTTGGCAAAGGCTTTGGTTCAAGACCTAGTCCAGGATGTAATTCAAAGATCCAAAAGTCGGTGTGTGAGGTATCTCTGGCTTTCTGATGATAGAAACTGTGGCCTTATCAACAAGGCAGCTGTCAGGTTATCCTTATCAGGTTATGGCTTTCAATAACTTCAGTGCATGAGGTGAGCTGAAGACGTATGACTTCACTGATCTGCAGATATTCAGGATTGATTTTGAAAACTCACACTGATCCACCACACAGAAACCATTTGGTCTGGAACCTTAGCATATAGCTTTACGGTGTGATGATTTCTGGAATCTCTCTCTGACCATGTAAGGTTTGTAAAGCCGATCCTACTCTCAGATGGAAGGCAACACACACAAGGGCAATATGAAGCATTAAATATAAATGTATATGAATTTTGTTTCTGTTGGAGTTTTAGGGTGATGACTGATAGGTCAAGGTTCTCAATTTATTTGCAAAAGAAAAAGACCCTAATAGACAGAATTGGCCCATCCTAACATCTGCTGTACAGATATGAGTTTATGTAACAGCTCCCAATCTTTCCTGCAGCAACCTAGCCTGTAAACAAACAGACATTTACTAGACAAAAAACAGGCACAAGCAGATTAAATGACTTCTCCAAGGTTATACAAAAGGTTACCAAAAAAGGCTTCTTTCTGGGATAGGCTTGAATCTCAGATCTCCCAAAGCACCTTTTAATGCTACAAACCCATCCTTTTTTGCTGGATATTTGGCTTAGCTGGAAGGGTTCAGAAGCCCTTAATAACAAGCATGGTGAGGCCGAAGATTTCATCACAGAAAATTGTCAAATACTCAGTAATCACTCCTATTCAAATATGCTGCCATTAAAATATTCTCTTAACAAGAGCTACATTGCTTTGTTTAGTAATGGAATAAAGAATGGATGTGACTTATTTGTTTTTGCTTCTTTTCACAGATGATCATATAGTAAAGGTGACGGAGACCCTATTTTTTAACAGATCAAAGCATTTGTTTTACTATTTAATTCTTTGGTACTGGCTCTCCCGAGGCCCCTGCTGCTATGAGCTAATGCAAATTACATCAGGAAATCCAACGGGCTTAGTAAACAATGAATATTAATTCAAGATGTTTTTGAAAATGCATAAACAGCATCAGTCCCAAAATCCAGAGCAGAAGCAAATAACAATGTTAAATTGGTATGTCAGAATTTTATGTGAAGTGTTGTTTTGGCCATAAAAATCAGCTTTTTCTTGCCATGTTGAATGATTGTGTTGTTCTATTATAATACATGAATTCTAAATCGTTGAGCGATGTCCTTGCTTCCCCCACATTATACCCAGGGCTCACTCAAATTGCTAAGTGCTGCTTTTCCTGTGTTGTCCAGTTTGCTTTTCTCTAGATCCACGCGTGAAATATGTTTTTTGAGAAGTACTAGAGTTTTGTGATCAGGGACTAAGAACAGGACTCAGGAAACCTACAGCTAGTCTCCAGGTTTTATCAGGCACTCTGGTTAAGCCATAGCATTGCTGTTGCCCACCTATGAATGTTTTCTCCTGCTTTGGTCCTGTCTCCATAATGGACAGTTTAGAAGAAATGCTTTCCATACTTCAGCTAACAGAGGAAGATCCAACTGTCATCTGTTGCCTCCTAGAAAGATGCTTCCAGATCAGGTCAACACTATAAACAATTTCATTTATGAAAGTCAGATCAATTACCGTTCAGCTGAGAATCTACCCAATCTACAGCTTGAAAACAGGAAAGAATTTTTCATTGGCAGAAGTTCCTATGCCATCATTAAAACACCCTGATTTTCAAAATATCATTTGTGGCTGGTATTAGCATAACATACTCGGTTGCCATCTCCACTAAGCCTGACACTACTTAGATATCTTGTGTTGCTCTGCAGAAGCTGTGGACATGTCAGTAGGAATTCTGAATGTCTGGCTGGACACTTCTGAGCAAAAATGTCCAACATTGTCTTTCAAAGGCCCATTGACTGACTGACCCAAGGCTGTTTTGTATTTCTTTTCAAATTTGTTCTGCGTGCTTCATTCAGGGGCAGAGATAGGCTGTCTGAATATTGAAATGGATAAGAAGAATGCATTGGCATGCAGCTTTCTTTACTTTTGCCATGCATGGTTACATATTTTAATATTCACCTTGGAAACCTTTCTTATGTAAGATATGATATCATAAAACATGATCTGGATTAAAGTCTGGATCTGAGATCCCAGTATCCTGGCAAATCCTCAAACTCTGTTAATAAAATACTCTATGTTAGACAATGGGAAAGGAAATCACACTGTGTAAGCAACTGTGCTGGTTTTGGCTGGGATAGAGTTAATTTCCTTCACAGTAGCTAGTATGGGGCTGTGTTTTGGATTTGTGCTAAAAACAGTGTTGATAATTCAGGGATGTTTTAGTTACTGCTGAGCAGTGCTTACACAGGGTCAAGGCCTTTTCTGCTTCTCACTCCACCCCACCAGTGAGTGGGCTGGCGGGGGCACAAGGACTTGGGAGGGGACACAGCTGGGACAGCTGACCCCAACTGACCAGAGGGATGTTGCACACCATACGATGTCATGCTCAGCATATAAAGCTGGGGGAAGAAGAAGGAAGAGAGGGATTTTCGGAGTGGTGGCGTTTGTCTTCCCAAGTCACTGTTAGGCGTGATGGAGCCCTGCTTTCCTGGAGATGGCTGAGCACCTGCCTGCCGATGGGAAGTCATGAAGGAATTCCTTGTTTTGCTTTGCTTGTGTGCACGGCTTTTGCTTTACCTATTAAACTGCCTTTATCTCATCCCACAAGTTTTCTCGCTTTTACCCTTCCGATTCTCTCCCCCATCCCATCGGGGGGAGTGAGCGAGTGGCTGGGTGGTGCTTAGCTGCTGGCAGGAGTTAAACCATGACAGCAACGATTTCACTAAATGTAAAAGGTCTAGTGATACACAGAGACTCATCAGATGATAACAGTAGATACTGAGCAGTACTCATTCTCTAGAGTGTGCAGCTACTTTCCTTGATATTCTAGAGATGAAAAAGGCAATTTAAATATTTTATGGGCCTCTGACCTTGACTGATGCCTGGAATTGGTCTAGCAGCCCGCAGATGGACTCATGCTATCTCACAGCTCATTGGTGACACTCATATAAACGCCTTGTGAAACCACTAGCAATTGCCCAATTGCCCAATATGACAATCAGAGCTCCTCAAGCCACAGGTTCCACTTTGCAGGATGGAAAAGAAACGTGATGCACTCTGACAGCAAAGGAACATCTTTTTCTGTCTCTATTAGCCTTCCTTTTGGAGAGGCTGGAAGGCACATGATATTTCCAGGGTCTATTGACAACAAAAGCAGTTTGATACAGAGTTGTACTCAGTTTTTCTACAAATATAAACTCAAACCCAGTATTACTGGTTATATCAGTTATACACCTGGGTATTTTCTGACAGAAGGTATTTTGAGGACAATAGTTTCTCCACTTGTTTTATAAATACATTTAATTTTATGTCTATCATACTGTCAGCCATAACTTTTGTGTCTGCAGATGCTAAATATTAAACAGCATCGCCACCCCAAACTTTTAACTAATAAGCACTGTTTAGTCTATGTTTTATGACTAACTAAATATACCTTTTTAATAGATTATTTGCAGAGTAATATTTCTTTCAATCCTCCCAGGCAGAGCAATAGTAAAAGGTAAAACCAATGTTGCAGTAACAAAATAATTTGGTGAAATTCAGAAACAGACACCTGCTGGAATTGGTCCTTGGATTCAAACACTAACACCAATTAACTGAAAAGTTCTTGTTTTAATTAATTCTTTTTCACAAGAAAGTGTTCATTCTGATTTATTTTTCTTTTTGTTTCTTCAAATGAAATGTAATGGACTTTTTTCTGATAAGTGCAAAATCTAAGTTAAAATATTCCTCACACAAAATATTTTACCATTGCTTGTATTTGTTCTTCAATTTTGGCTTTGACAAAACAGATTTATTTCTTTTTTCTGAGAAATTTACAAGAGAAAGCAAACGTACCCTGCATTTTAATTATTTCTCATGCTAGTAATGTGCTACAATAAATATCAGATATACAAACAAAGACAGAGAGAGATGTATTAAACTCCTATGGCCACCCTGGGAGTCATTAGCTGAACTGATAATAAAACTGAAGATTTCTTGGCTTCTAAGCCTATGTTTTGAGCACAAAACTTCAGTAATTTCTTAGAATCCAGCAGTGAACTGTCTTCTCTTTTAATATAGAAGCTGATCTTAAGTCATCCAAATGATGTGTAGTTTCCCAGATAATAATTTGTCACTATTTTAAACAGAACTCATTAACTTCTATGGATGTTTAGCACTTCCAAGGTCTATTTTTCCTTTAAAGGCATATGTGAGTTTATGTAAGCATTACACTCACAGCAATGGTCACTGGACAGAACCCAGAGTACTTTAAATACAGAACTAAATGCCTAAATAAGTTTTCAGACAAGTTTAAAATGTTACCAATTTACCAGTAATTACATTTTGACCACTGGACAGAAGATTATTTAATGTAAGAATTTTTTTGACAGTAAAATTAACACTAAAATGATATTAAGGTACAGAAATGGTAATTTTTAAATACTTAAAGCTATTTATGGGTTACTTAAAAATCTGTATCTGTGACATCAGATATCTTTCTTTGTTTCAGTCACAATGAATAAGACAAAAATCTTTTTTTTTTTTTTTTTTTGTNAGTTAGACTCCAGGGAGATGATCTGGTACTTCGCACAATCTATATGCAAAGATCAATGGATAATAAAATGTTTGCATACCCTTAGTAGAGTTGAAGGACTGTTTTCCCTATTCATATTGTATCTGAAATCTGTCTGTGTTTTTAATTACGGGAAGGCCTTTGAAAATTGTTCAGGACTGGTTCTGAAAATGGTTCTGTTTCCAAAATGTGTCTTGCTTAGCAAAATAAAGATGATAACTAAATTCTGATACTGTAAGTAAATTCTCAAAGCTGATTAAGCACCAAACTAGGGTGCAGGATGGAATGTGAACTTTATTCCATTTTAGCTCAAAGGAATGCAACAGAAAGGATGTAGGCTATATGTACTGGTTGTTCTCTGTTATATGAAGATTCATATAATAAAAAGTAAACAGGGATATAGGAGAGGTGATGGACTAACATTGCCACTGTTGGGTAAAAGATACTCTATATTTAAGTGATTATATACTCTCACAGCTGAAGACGTTGAAAAGAATTAGTCAATTTTTTTCTCAACATCCCTCCAAAACTGAAAACTCCCATTTCTCTTTCACAGAATGAAAGTGGAGAAAGACTTGTCCAAGTGACAGTAGAGGTTTGCAAAAACCATGTCCTAATTTGAGGTCCCATCTGCTAGAGAACCATGCACTGCCATGCACTGTTCTATGACTGTGTATTAGCTTGATCTGCCATCAGGGACCAGGTCCAAGATTTGACCATGATAATCCTTCTCACTAGAAGAATAATTGCTCCTTAGCTTCCCTGCTCTTTTCTCTGTGTTTTAACTTACGTTTTCATACCCCTGTATTTTCATCTTCCATTTTCCTGCCTTCTGCTTACACACCTCTCTTTGCATTGTGTAAACTCTTCCAAAAACACCAGCATTCAAGTCAGACGTTCCAATGGCGTAATGCCTGAGTGGATTCAAAATTAGTTGTCTAATTAGAAATCTCCGGTAGTAGATCATACTAACAAATAGCAATAGACAGGATAATAATAAGCAGTTAGTTTCTAATCTAACATACAAAATATACCAGTTTGATGTGGAAATAGAATTGTGCCATGCTGTAGTATTTAATGTCCATACTAGAAGTTATAAATTGCATCAGTCTTGACTTACGTTTTTTTTTTTTTTTTAAATCAGTCTATCCTTAATTTATAAGAAAAGTACTATAAACAATCAACATAATTATTTTTAAGATGGAGCCTGATAAATTTTTGGAGTTCTTACAAAGTAGTGGTTAGTGATAGCAACTGAGCTCAAGAAGACTTTTTTCCCCACCAGATGTGCTTAAAAGAAATTTCTTTCAGAATGACAAACAGGCAATAGGGAATATGATGTTCAGTTATTTGTGGGTTTCTTTTGCTGGGGTTTTTTTGTGTTTTTTTTTTTTTTTTTTTT
>WAAD01006546.1:28545-41368 GCA_013389945.1 Fregata magnificens
AAAGGGAATATTATGTTTAGTTATTTTTGGGTTTTTTTTTCTTGTTTTTTTTTTTGTTTTTTTTTTTTTTTTTTTAATCACTCCTGTCTCTTTACTGCTTTGTCTAGATAAAGATTATTCCATATGTCCAGGAAGTCCCGGGATTCTATTGACAGGCTTCCCAATAACACACCATCTCTTTGTTCCCTAGTTTTATCCATTTAAGGGATCTCACATTAAATGTTACATATTTGTTGTTACATTTCTGAACTCATGGCTCAAACTGTATTGTTTTCTGAAACAAACTTCTTTTTCTCTACTGAATTCCTGGGGAGTGTGATCTACTCCTGGGGCTCATCTTCATTGCTAATGTTAAGTTAACCCCTAGGTGTTCTTACTCCATTGTATTCTTATTTAACGTGTGCTGGGAAGAAAATAATCCCTGTTGAAATTTTTAAAATGAAGTGCAGAAGAATTTTGTAGTGTGATTAACTGATTTATTATTGGCCTGAAGTAGATTCCTGGGCCCTCTCTGCAGTCAAAAGAAAGAGATCGATCTTTGCCTTTGATATACCTGTCTCTACGCACTCTTGGGGAAACCTAGATGATTGGTAAAGGCTAGGTGTCTAAATCTTAGATGGTTAAACTTAGATGAGACAAATCCCAGACTTAGTACAAATGTTTCAAACATTTAGGTACTAGTGGACTTTCTGGGTTTTCCTGGGATTGAACTGGGTTAGTACAGACCTTTGTCTTCAGTGCAAAGTTAATTAAGAAAATCTTTGAGGAATGGCCTACCTATGAAATTCTTATTCTCCTGGATACCTCAGAAGGGAATAAACACCTGGAAACAGCGTTATGACAGCCTGTGAAAAAATATATATTGCAGAGCCTTTGGCATCTAGGTCCTCGCCTTGCTATGAGTAAGATATTGCTGCCTAGTCTGTGTGTTGATCTGTATAAAATGTTTTTTCAGCCTGTTTCTTAGTGGATTGAATTATAAAACTACTGGCACCTTCAGAATTGAATCCTGAAAGATGCAGAGCTCCATCAGTTCCCACTGCCTACAGTGAAAACTGGTGATATTCAGCAACTTGTCAGTACTCAGTCCCACCTGAGTTGCTAAGAGCTGTACAGGCAATGGACTTCTAAGAGAGCATTGAGGAACCAGGTGTGATTCATGTAAATACCTGCAAACATCACATCTCTTCGGCACTGAGAAACTTGAACATTAGCCGTTAGCTTGTTTTCTGCCACAAATACTTTAACACGATACGCACTAAGAAGAGACCAAACTGCCCTTCATTTTGGCCCACATTGTTAAAATTCTTGGATGAAGGTACATGAATCAGATTCTTCACACTGCATTGATGTGATTTTGTTAGCCTCTGCCAAACACTGGTTCAGTAATTCCTAAAGTGCTTGTAGCTTACAATGCGAGATGATTGACAGTCATTAACGTGCTATACCTTGCCTTTTGAGAGAGCAAAAATGCATTACTGATGCGAACTGGAAAAATTAACTATGAAAATCATGAAACTAGCCCTTGATTACTATTGGCTCAAACAATATTTCTTTTCATCATGTTTAATCATGTGCTGAGACTAGAATTCCTGTCCCATTAAATAAGAGCGAGGAGACTATATAAAAACATCCATCTTTCCAGCATGAAAATTCGACTCTGCTTAGAGCTCTGCTGGTGTCTAAGTGAATTTATACTGAGGACTCCAATGGCTCATCAGATCAGAATTGGTCTTTTATCCTTGTCTTCATGTTTCTGACCATGTCATCTATTTTTCAGAATTGTAAACAATTTTTTCGCTTCTACATCCAGCACAAAGGCTATTTTCTTTTTCTGGAGAAAATATTTCTCTCTCTCTCTCTCTCTGTTTTTTTAAAGCTGATACATTGTTTTCAAGGGCTCTGGATAGCACATCACATAACAAACCCAGCTCATTATTATGCATTATCTACTGCTGCTTGCTGCAATGCAATATTTACACTTTGGCATTAAGGCAGGAGACGGCCCTCGTTATGCAGCACAGCCACCGCTGATAGATCGACACAACGGTTTTTCAGAAACATGAAGAATTGAAAATGGTTCATCTGGGGATTGCAAGTGCTATGAATTCTTTATATCTAACAGTTGGCCTGCACTGACCCAAAGGATATTAGATTTCTTAGGAGCAAACGTGCTCTGCTGAAATGTACTTAAAAAGCTCGATCTCAACGGCCTGCAGTGGCTGCCCCCCTATCATCGTTGGCCTTTGCTAGACAGAGCTTCCTCTCCCTCTGTGCAACCCTTGCTCCCTGCCTTATACCTCCTGCTGGCTGCCTTACGTCTCCGTGCTGGCATTATGCAGGCAGCAGGCGGGAGTGGGGAGGGGTAAGCGAGTACACCATTAGGAGCTGGAGGAGGTTGCTCCCAAGCCTGGATTTTATTGCCATGTCACTTGGATTGTTTTTACAGCTGGCAGGCCAGATCGACCTTTGGCTGCCTCTTCTCATTTCTGTTGGCTCCTTCCCCATGAGTCCACGTCAAATCTGCTTCTCTTGCGGTCTTTTAAAGGGCTGCTCTGCCATCGTTGCTACTGCCTACAGAGCAGGAGGCTCTGACCTCAGACTGGAAAATGGGAGGGGGAGAGGAGGAAGGGGGAAGATGAATGCTGAAGGGCTGTTGAATGGACCAGCACTTACCATGTCTTGCTGCACTAACGTCAGGATGGAGTCAGGTGCTAACCTACTGCTGCTGGCATGGGACACCAGCAATTCAGCAAGGGACAGGAAAGCGTCGCAGGTACCATTCAAGCAGGGAGATGCTGTGGAGATGAGGAAGGACATGAAGTGACACCTGCCTTGTGGGACGCACAAAGCAAAATCACCTTGTGATGCTAATGAGACATTTCTCTAACAATTTCTCATTGAGGATCCCAAAGCACTTTACCTATAAAACATGAGCACCATAGCATCATTCTGCGGTTTGTAAGTATCAGTATCAGCCCTCTTTCTTTTTCTTTTGAGACGTTGACTCATGTCGTTGTTGGTCAGTGAACCTACTTACCACTTAAGATTGGCTAACCACTGGACAATGCTGCTTCCCCAGAAGTTGTTCCCCCTTTCTCTCTGCAAAGTACCCCAGCATCTTTCCACACATTGTGTCCCAAAAATATCTTACTTCTGTGTTAGAAGCTGTTTACTGAAAAATCCTTCATAGTAGCAGAAAGCAGGATAGAATTTGGTTTTCTTTTTTCCACCTAGACTCTAGCAAATCTTTGTTTCTGCCAACTCATGGTGATTTTAGAGACCTGCCAAGGTGGAAAGCAAAGTTTGTGTGCGTTGCACTGGCCTCCATCACCGTGACCCAAACTCAGACCCTGTACGCAGCAGCGCAGTGCCTGGCTCTGCCACGGTGGCTCTTGTCCTTCCCCTCATTTGAATGACAATTTGGAAAGGGTGGAGGAGAGAACAGAATTTGGGGGGATGAAAACTGGCAGATAATTGAGACAATTTTTAATTAAACTGTGCATTTCACCAACTGCTATGTGCAAAGAGCTTTATTGTAGTGTTGCTGTGGCAACCTTAACTTTGAGTGTCCTGACATGTGATTAAAATCTTAGATTTAAATGTTTCATTAACAAAGAGAGGGTGGTTTTTTTTTTCATGGGCAGCCACCAAAATTGCTGATCCTGAAACTGAGGGTCAGATTGTCACCTTGGATTTTAGTCACCTAGGGGAGGGATGGAGAGAAACAGCCATGCAGATGACTGAAAACCTATGAGGGAGAGAGATCCTTTTCCTGACTTACAAACGCCTGCTCCCTTCTCCCCCCTGCCCCATGTCTTCCCACTCCCCCAGGATGTTATACCAATCAGACTTAGTAGCTTAAAAGGCCATAAAGGGAAAAATGTCAGGTGTGAGCTGCTCTGCTCAGCATGACAGGAGTTCAGATAAGAACACAAAAAATACCACATGGGGTTAGACATAAGGTTCATTTAGCCTAGTAACCTTTGCCTGGCAACAGCAAGTAGCAAATGCTTAGGATATGTATAGACTTGACCTTTCTCACACAGACCCACCCAGCTCCTGATAACCACTACTTAAATGTGTCCTTGCAAATCTCCCCCAAATGATGCTTTTTTCCTAGTAAAGACCTTCCGAGCTAGGAGAGGCATATCCTTTCCTTTTTTTTCCCCATAAGTTCCCAAACTTCATCCTTTGAAAAAAAAAAATGATTGCTGCTTGTATTATGATGGAATGGGATCAAGGATTCGGGGCAGCCCTGTAGGCAAACAATGAAATAGAGGCATCCTAGTGTTAAAGCAAAATGCTTTCTCCTTTCTTTTGTTCTTTCTTTGCCTTTTAAGAGAGAAGAATAGGATATAGCCCCTAATACATGTTTCTGTATAGAGATAGGGATCCGTCCTGACATGTCCTTCTCTTTTCCCAGTTAACCATCATAACAGCTTCATCCTGAAAAGTTGGGGTCAGATCACCATCTCTGATTTTAATCACCAAAGGTCATGAACAGAAAAAGAGTCACTTGTATAGCTAAATTTCTGTCAGCCAACAACCCTGAAATATTATTCCTCAGCTCTCCTTATGTCTTTTAATTTCTTTCAGGCATAGCTCTCATTTAAGTTACTTAGGAATATGATACAGTGGAAAGATGTTATATGTTAAATAATGGACTTACCCAGGAAATGAGGTCTACATTAATGCAACATTTATCTCATCATTTACAATGCTGGATTTCTTCATTGCTCCATCCAACAATGGAGGTTCACTCAGTTCTTGGTTTTCCCTTGTTTCAGGAAAAAAGGTGAAAACTCAGAGGACATCTAACCATTTGTGGAACATAAGAGCAACACATAATTTCCTGGCCTACTGGGAATTAGTTTATGCCCTGAAGTGTGATGTTTGATTACCATCCTTACAGACTTAGTTTGCGGTGCTAATGGCTGTAAAATTATTGAGTCTCTTATTAGATGCAGTCACAGAATTTGTCTCAATGATTTCCATTTACAGTGAATTACCCAGATTGACCATATGCTGCATGGTCTGTTCCAAACTTGCTCTCTTTTGACTTCCCAGGACCATCCATGCATCAGGACTGTAAGAAGAAGAGAGAAAATTTACTCTAACTTGTGTAATTTTGAACAGCTCAAACATGGCAAGATGCTTGCTTACTAATCTGCTTGCTACTCTAATCTATATGTTTGTTTTAAAACTCTCTCACATTTAGAGATTGATGAGAACTATATTTTGCCTGGGTTTTTTTAATATGTATTTTACAGGTTTTCTCTATCCTGAATTGGACAAACCCTCGTGACTTACAAAATATTAATGAACATACACACATACAGAAGATAAGCTTTAGTAAACTGAACTCTTTCATACTGTATCTCCTGTGAGTCTGGAGGATGGAAAGGTTAAAAAAAGTTTGTTAGGAGAAATAGTAATTTTTATTAGAGAAGTGATATATTAAAAAGAAAGGAACGTGGCAGGTATTATTTTAACTCTATCATTTGCTGTATTAGGAGACATTGTCTTGAGAAACATCTTTTTAACACTGACTCTTTCCTGATTCTTTTTAACTAATTATAGTCTAAATTTACAAATTTTAAAAAGCGAGTTTTTCCTTATATTTTTGTACCTGTCCACATGGGCTTTTCCAGCAATTTCTTTTTTTTTTTCTTTTTTTTCTTTTTTTTTTTTTTTTTGCTACTCCTTCTTTTAATGATAGAACTATTTTTCCAGAGGCTTTATTCTCAGCAGAGCAACATTGTATCCAAAATTAAAGAGTGAGTTTAAAATTTCCTAGTGAGTCCTACTGATCTCTCTGTCCTGAGTACTTTACCTCAAGATTTTTAACATAGCTAAACAACACAGTGTCAAAGTTCTGTAGACAATGATTCAAGAGGCAAGCAAATAACTATATGATAAGGATTGAATGAAGAAGAAAATGCATAACACAGTTTCAATATGTCCACATTTTTCTTCAGCAGGACTAGGGGAAAATATTCTCAGAGTTGAGAAATGAGAATTCTTCCCAGTTTTTAAATCTGTTCACGCTGCAGTGATGGAGCAGGGTCAAAACATCTACTTTGGGTACCCTAATGCCTAAAGAAAAAGCTCCTGGCCTCAGCTTGTTATATAGTTAATTATTGCTTAGAAAATACTAGTGCAAGGCTCTTCCATGCCGAGTAAAATGGGTTTGCCAAGAAGAAACATCAGGAACAGAGATCTTTCCAGCCCACTAAGAAAAAAACCCCCATGATCATACGAATCAAAGCTTCATACTGATCATCGTGATCTACTGACAACAGAGTTGCATGTCCTCACCCAAGAGGACACAACTGAATAATAGTCATGGTTTTGAAGACACATTTTTCAGTTATGGGTAAGAATATTGTTTCAAGGATGAAGAATCATAGTATCATTTAGGTTGGAAAAGACCTTTAAGATCATTGGGTTCCTTTTTAGTCTAACAGGACTTGAGGTCCGACCTTCCACTTCTCAGAGGTGACCCTAACTACAGAATTACGGATGGATTGGAGAGGGACAGGTGAGAAGTCAGATTTGAGATGAAGGTGTCAATCTCCTTGAAAAAAGGCTGCAGTGCAGCCAAATGCAAAAATCGTGGGCAAAGGAAAGAAAAAGCCAGAAGAAAACTGGACATACAGTTAAGTAGTTGATGCATGTCTTCATATTTTTGCATCTGTGGTGTGCATATAGGCTGCTTTCTCCATTAGGATGCTGTGACGGCACATATTTGGTACTTCTTTAAAAACAGTTTTTCACATTTTTCACATTATCCCCTGAGCAAGGACTGAAACGAGAACACCAAATGCTGTGAGTTGTTTGACAAAATCACTCTCCAATATCTGTTTTAAACAATACATGCATTAAGCTTTGTAATCATTAATGAGGAACTAACGGTTCTTGGTCTTTGTTTGGAGACCTGAGGTGCAAAAGGAAGATCTAGGATTTAGAAAACGAATGTATTATTGAAAAGAACCAGCATATTTTTTTGCATTATAGTACCAAAATACATGTTTCCACTTTTTCTCTTTGCAAAGTTTGCATCCCCTCTGGAAAATGCTGTAAATTATATATTTTAAAACATACTAGTTTTTTTCCCTGTTGTTATGTTGTTAGATTCAATGCAGTTTAACTGTATTTTATCTGCCAGAGGTGGGAATTAAATAATTTCTTGGAGATCTAAGGGAAGCTGGAACTTCCCCCAGTTGCCTGCCTTCTTTTGTTTTTTGCAAGTCTCAGAGTTTTGACATTTTCCCTAGTGACGGTTGCTATGCTATTCCTCAGCACATTGGCTGGTGATCCTTGCAATGCCTAAGGTGCTAAGGCATATTTTGCACAGAATATCATCCTTTTTAAAAAAAAAAAAACAAACAAAACAAACGTTTCTTGGAACGGGACCTCAGTTAGAATCTTTCCCTCAGAGATGGTGTCAAGTTTCTCACCGACATGCAGCAAAGTCAAAGGCATACAAAGTTAATAATGACCAAAGATATTTTGTACACAGTCCCCCTGCCTGTTATCATCAACAGGGACACAAAATTAGCTAGGTTCAAGTAACTGCCTGATTCATTAAAGCCAATATCCCGCTTCTGGCAGATGTCAATGGAGGGTTGCAGAAGGAAGTAGAAATCTTTGCATTTGCTAATAACCAGGTGTACTGTTCCTACAAGGAGGAGGAGGTGTGTGAATATTGTCTTCCTAATAGCTTGCAAACCCAGTTTAAGTCTAAGATCACAAAATCGTCTTATGCAATGTATAATAAGAGAGAAATTTTTTTTCTCCATGTCCGATTCCATTTAACAGTGAATTTCACTTGTACGTGCAAATAGCAAGACAAAAAATCTCTTTTCATAGTTGGCCCCTTATCACTTGTCATCTGTCTTCTCTCCCAGTTGAACCTGTTTTCTGAGCACCTGAATTGCCTTATGAAAAAAAATAAAACAACAGCACTGTTTGTCCTTGTTTTTGTGAACTCTGGCAGACTCAGGCCTCTGGGAGGAGTTGCCGGCAGGTAAAATTGACAGCAAGCTATAGCTGACTGGATGTCTGCCACGAGGATCAGCTCCCACCAGGCCTGACGCACATTGTCACCCTTGTTGCACGAGCAATAAAGGATGCACTGGCTGGCGGAGTCATAGAGGAGAGATCTTTTCTGAGCATGCACCAGGGCTGACATATTGAGAGACCCGTGTTTGGTTAAAGCCCAGCACCAAATTATATTCTTGAGTCAGGCTGTGTGAAAAATTGATTTTTCAGTGTTGGCTGCCAAATTGAGGAAAATAATGATGGTAGCAATAGAACAACAAAAACAACAACAAAAAATTGAGCTAAGTGTAAAACTTGGGGGAGGAGGGGAGGGAAAAGGGTTTATTGCTAAAATAAGAAATGTCATTTTGCTCAACCCAAAATGAAAAATTCTGTTACAAGCACTTGTAGGGAAAAAAACAAACAAAAAAAGCAATCACTGAGGCAACACCATCACTCACCGTTTACTCAGTAGTTTAGGTGTTAGCACATTTAACCCTGGCTGTAAGACATCACTGTGTCTGCGGAGGTCTGAACCCGTTCGTACCTTTGATGAGGCTGCTAAGCTCACACAGTTATATGCGATCCTGAGCATTCACAATTTCCCTGACTCATATTGTTCCACCAAAAGAGTTTACAATCCAAATTTGCTAAGGTAGCTGAAAAACAAGCAAACAGAAATCAAAAGTAGGAATTATCATAAACAGCTTATCTAGGGCTAGTTTTCGTCTAGAGAGGATGGGAAAGAAAATGATTTTTCTCTTTTGGCATTCAGTTTTTCATTTGGTACATTTTTTCCACCTGCTGTGATTGCACTTTTTTTTTTTTTAATCTGTACATGATTTATCCATATGTCTGGGGGTGGGTGACAAACTTCATTTAAAGTTAAATTCTTCAAACAGCGTATAAGAATATTAATTGCTGTAGCCACCCTGTTTCAAGAACCCAGCTCTGATAATCAGGTCCCCTCTGTTAATATCCCTGACTGATGAATGTCTCTGCCTGATGTTTAAACATACCTGTCGGGATCTCACACTATTTAACATGCACATAAAACCATAAAAATAATCCCAGAGAAAGTCACATCCTGAGAGGAGGGTAGTGCATCAGTGTGAGCACTTGACTTGTACTCACATTAGGTGTTTTGTCCCAGTTTGCCAGGTGCTGCTTGTACTGGTTTTCCACTATTTGCAATGAATCTGCCCCACTAGGGTGTAACATATAAAATTGGGCCACTTTTGTCATTATGAACTGAGAAAAAAATTACACTGCTCTATATTGCAGAGAAAGATGCTCAAGTAAAAGTGATAAGAAATGCTATTTTGAGCAATCATGGAAAATTTCTTTAAGTTCTGTACTTGATGGTTGGCTTATGCTTTTCTATTTTTTTTTAATAGGGACTGTCATATCAAGTTGTCACTATCAGTTTCTAACCACGGTTTATATTTCTAATCTGAAATAAATTATTTAAATGGAGGTAAATGTGGATAGAAAAATTTTTTAGCAATCATACTGTGAACTTTATGTTGTATCTAAAATAAAAACATTATATCTTTATCATCTGTTCTAGAAATCTGGTTTTTCTTATTAATTTCCATCCCTATTTCAGTAACAAACATCGTTCTATTATACTTTGTCTTCAATCCTCCAATATAATCTTAAATTTTTTAGACACTAAAGACAAAATCAAAACCAACAACCTACCAACTATAATCTACCGAAAACCTGCAAACCAACACATCTGTTTCCATGAACACTGTAACCATCCAAAATACATCAAAACCGTTATATTATGCAGTCATGCCCTTGGACACCAATACATTTACTTTGAGGAGAACACTCGTGATACCTACCTAAATAATTAAAAGAGGAATTTTATCCAACAAGGCACTTTTCCAGGGGAATAGATTCTTCTGAAAGAAACATTCAAATACATCACAAGAATTACTTCCACACATCGTGAGCGCAATGTGTTACAGGCCATCCTGCCCTGGAAACTGAACAATATGATTAAATGACTTGTTTAATTATACATTAAACTTATATGGGAAGACCATATCTGCTCAGAACTCTTCCAACCATTCACAGTCTGCAAATCACTAAACTTGTCAGAAGAAAACTCCCTGTAGGCCAAAAACTTGACAAAGGGATTTAGATCATAATTGAAGAAGAAATTTAAGCCTTACCGAAGCATCTCCACAACAACCACAGTAAATATCCTGCAATGGACTCATAAAACCCTTGATCTTTCACTTGTCTTTTTGCAACACATATTACACTTCATGAAGTTCATCAAACGTCCTACTCGTGAAATGAAAGCAGAAGAATGAACCACGTAGATGATAAATAATGGACAAACCCACCTCAGATTGGGGAGATTCTTTCTCCTACAAAATAGTTACTCACTACTATTTCAATCCTGGTCATCAAAAGAGACTTACAAAAGCCTTCCAAAGCTGAATCTGAGAACTAAAATTCATGACTTTGTTGGTTACCAAAAACCCAGACTCAATCAGAGTCTTGATTTTGTGATACATTATGATGTTTCTTCCACTGGCCATCAACACCTGTGTGTTCCTCTACAAACATCCCTTCTATTCCTCGGAACCAATTGCCTTTTCTAGAGACATGAACTCTTACTTCTCTAATTAAGCTAATAATTTGCTTTCAGTTTTATTTCAGATTTAAAACCCACTACTTCACTTCAGTGTTCAAAAACATACTTTTTTGTCTACACTAATTAGTCCAATAAAAGTTGTTCTTTACTTACAACTCCTCTATGATTAAAAAATAGTACATATTTTCTACCTTTTTAAAAATTTTAATAATTCTTCTGAATCATTATTTTGTCCTTTTATTGCATGATTTTTTTTTCAGTAAAGTAGTTCAGTGGAAAAATTAAAAAAACCCGCTTGCTGAAACTCCTAATTCATCTGCCTATTTTTTTTTTCAGATTCACCTGAAAGTCCACATCTTTCTGTGGTTTTTCATACAGAAAGATAATTTTAGGAGGAAACTTTAACCAAAACCCATTTCAGTAATTTTTGGCCAAGGAAAGTACGTTTTTTCTGAAGCAATTATGAAAGATTTCATGATCTCCTGGGACCACAGGATGCCTTTAAGTAATTATCAAATGATGTCCAAAAAGTCAGGGGCTGCTGTGTAATTAAAGGTGATGATTAAGAGTAGGAATGTCTTACATTACTTTAGACATCTGCAATATAAATGCCGCTATCTGATTCAATCATCTTCATCTCTTTGTGGAAAGAAGTTTAGACCATGATTCCTACCACCTCCTTTAGCCAACTGCATTACAGTGCAGACAGTCCAATGATTTCCACCCCAGACCCTGGACATTTTTAGATGCTTTAGACACTTAGCTGAGATCAATCCAGCTGCCAATGTATCACTATTGGAGTAAGGAAGCTGGGTAGAAAGTGGACTAGACACACCATAGGAGGACCCAGCAGTGCTTAGATGAGGTACCTACTTGTTGATAAGCTTTCAACTTCTAACTCCACATTTCCTAACAGGGGCTGATTGCATGAGTTTTCATCCCCAGGATTTCCACATACGGCATATAGACTAAATATCAAAGGTATTTGAACTGTGAGTGATATTTACCCACAGTATATGTGTCATTAACAAGTAGCTAAGAAAAGATTGATCTAGACTCTGACTTTAAGAAAAGATCTGGCAGTTGTGTGTGTAACCAGCAGAAGTATTATCCTTGTAAAATGTTGGGGCTTCATGTTTAGAGCTACATACACCATTTTGATTCTGCTTTCTTGGCTAAATCATAGCAAATGGTTTCAGATTGACCAAATAGTTGTTGCTATTTTGCTTATCATCACATTTGTTTTGGATCATATGAAACATTGTATTCTTTTCTAAGCTATTTTTAAACAGCAAATGTGCCAATCAAGGCTAAAACCTTAAAAGATACCTCTCACAAAATGGATGCATTGATTCACAGTCTAATCACTCACATACCATCTGGGATTACTTCTAACTTCAATTCTTGCCCATTTTTGCCTGATTCAGAGCAGCAATATGAAATTGAGTCACTCAGCTTGAAAAAGATGGGTATCTCTACATTTGGGTCAAATGATAGGATAGCTAATATTAAAATCCTAGTCCTTTCTGGAAATGGTATGTTACTTAAGAGTAACAGTAAGTCCTTGGTCCTTCTCATAAGTCACCCGCCTGCAGTTTGTTAGCACATGATGGTTTCAGTTTCTGATCCATGTCCACTAAACTATTTTCACAAGATGATACATTTCCACAGTGGCAATGGACAGAAAATAATCTCAGAATACCTGCAAAATTAGTGCTGGGAAACCCTTGTTGACATGATTTCCATTCTGAGTTATCACACAGATCTCAGTCATTTATCTGAAATGTGTGTCCTGCCTTTTCACAAGCACCTTCTCCTTCACATAGATGACACCACCTCCTGCTTTAATAAGTTTCAGAAACACTGGAGGAAACCATTTGAATGCTCATAAAAAAATTCCCACCCCAAAAAACTCTCCACTCCATCTGATGCAAATTTGCATGTTTGCAAAGTTTTTGGCATATGTAAGAGACACCAAAATTATTTTGCTAAACTATACTAGGAGTCCTAGCAAACTCAGCCATTCCATCTGCTGCCTCCTCACTCCCCAAACACCTGCACTTAGCCTGTTTCTCTTTGGCTCATAATCTGCATAACCCACATAGGACTGGAGAGGGCAGGTCTGTGCCCTCAGTCATAGCTATTGTCCACTTCACAATT